>CM042863.1:4127462-4309962 GCA_023658055.1 Thaleichthys pacificus
TACTTCCAATGCACAGTAATCGTATTACAATCATAATGATGTTCCAGTTTGATCACTTTTGACTCCAGCTAAAATTCCAAAAGTGTAGTCTGGGTAACTTCACACACACACACAAACACACTCTCATGACTCACACACACACACACACACCCACTCGCAGTGCATTGGTGGCGTCCACCTGTGTTTCAGAGACGGACTGGTGCTCCTCGCCTCGTCTCTCCAGAACGGGCCCGGCTCCTGCTTCTGTCTCCGTCGGCAACCGGCCCCTCTTTTCCAGCTCAGCAACTGAGAAAGTGCCAATCCCACAGTTTAGAGGCCCCACCGGCCCCGCAGCATGATAGATAGTTTCACAATGAGGACGTGTGTTTAAAAAAAAAAAAAGAAAGAAAGGAGATAGATAGAAAGAAAGAAAAAAAAAGTGGAGAGGAGAAAGGGAGGGGCAGTGAGTTGGGGAGGGGGGGGGGGGGGGGGGTTGACAAAAACACACCCAGCAGCAGCTGTCAGACACCGGAGAGACCAGGCTAGCATGACCAGCCTCCGCCGACAGAGACATCACACCAGGGAGAGGGTTTAGATCCAGAGACAGGGAGGGGGACCGAAAGAGAGGTAGAGAGAAGTGGTGAGGAGTGGGAGCTGGAGAGAGAGAGAGAGAGAGAGGGGGGGGGGTGGAATGAGAAGGAGGGATGGAGAAAGAGATAGAGATAGAGAGAGAGGGGCGGGGGTAGAGGTGGTGCCCATCCCAGTGGTGACCCTGATGTGTTAGTTTGACTCCCCTGACGATCTGAATCACGCCTGTGAAACACACACTCTCTCTCTCTATATATATCTATATATATATATTTTTTTTCCTCTCTTTAACAAGAATAACAAACAGAGAAAGAACGACAGTAAAAACAAACAGTCGGCAATCCAGAAAACGGCATGACGGAGTAAAAAAAAAAAAAAAACGCATCGTGAATACAATAAAAAGGTGTTTTTCTCATTTGCTCTCATCCCTTTGTCTTCTATCTGCTTCTCTCTCCCCTATCTGTCGGCCGTCCTCCTCTCCCCTGGCCCTCTCTCTCACAGCCCACTGACTGCAGTCAAATGGGCTGTAATTGGGGCCCTTGTGGCTGGGCCTCTACTTATATGTATATGTGCTCTGGCTCTCACAGGGGCCCCTGCCTAACAACTATTAAACAGTTCTCCAGGCCCGCGCCATTCATCATTGCTACGCTGGTTATGTGTCAGGGCCTGAATGGAAGTGTGTGTAGGTGTGTGTGCGTGGGTCTCTTTCTGTGTGTCTTATGGGGTAGGGGGATGTCTGGGGCTGTTTGGAGAGGACGTATATGCTTGTATGTGTGTCTGTTTGAAGGGGGGGGTACTTGTGTGTTTGTGTATATCTGTTTGTGTTTGGGGGGTGGGAGTGTGTGTGTGTGTGTCCCTAAGGGGCCCGCTGTCGGGGTCCCAGAGAGCCAGTGATGAAGGAAGATTAATACTGGTACGACTCCAGCAGCATGCAGGAGGCGAAGGGTCACTCACTACCTGTCTGATCAACCTTGTCTCGCACGCACGCACACACCTGCACACGCACACGCACGCACGTGTGTGAACTATCACTTCTGCTTTAGTCTCCCCCTGTTTCTTATCTTCCTCCTCTCTGTTCCATTGTTCCACAATGTTCCATTTTTCTGTTCTCCACCTCTCTCTCTCTCTCTCTGTCTCTCTCTCTCTCTCTCTCTGTCTCTCTCTCTCTCTCTCTCTCTCCTCTCTCTCTCTCTCTCTCTCTCTCTCTCTCTGCTCTCTCTCTCTCTCTCTCTCTCTTGATTGTGTCTGTCTTTTCCGTCTGTTTTGCTCATCTCTTCGTTTCCCACCTATTACCCCTCTTCATTTCACTCACACATACACACATTCACACACCCACACACACACACTCCCCCCCCCACACACACACTACACATCCCCCCCCCCCCCCACACACACACCACACACACATACACACACACGTCATTCCAGTGGCAACAGATACTTTATGGATGGCTCTGGAGCAGGATGAGCTGGAGACAGGAGAGGAGGGTCAAATACTGCAATTACTGGCCAATTGATTTCCATTGGTGTGACAGAGAGGAGTGTTCCTCTGTCAATGTCCACTCACCCCGGCAGACAGGCTCCCGAAAGGTGGGGGGTGGGGGTCTTCCCCCCCGCCAGTCTCAAACACGCCATCATCCAGTTCATCTGTTCATGCATTCATCACATACCATTGAATCAAATAAGATTTTTCACGAATAATCACTTGGAATCCAACGATGCCCATTCCTTTCGTTCCTCCATTCATCTGTTCATTCATTCATTGCTTACTGTGGAATCAATACATTGCTGATGTTGAATCAAATCATTCCCATTTGTATTGGATAAACCAGGATATTTGACAATCTGTGTATTTTATGTATCTTCTTTCCTGTCATAAATGATTGTGGACTTCTGCAGGATACAAGATGAGAATTCTCATATATGATACACCTGAAACTTCTGTCACAAGAGGTACACACTGGAGAATCCCTCTTACTTCTAACAACACATTTACGTAAACATACAGAAAACATTTCAAAAACATTAATTCCAGTGGTGAAAATTAAGAATCATTTATTTTAATTCCCGCAATCTCTTGATATTTCTTTTGGAATGTTATCTTGATGGTAGGTGGCCTCTTCTACGATTAAGGTGAGAATAGTTTTAGTGTCTTTTGTATTTAATTAGGAGGACCTTCCTCCATTTTCTCACTGAGATATCCACACACAGACACGCGTGCATGCATGATACGTTCTTACACGAGAAAACTGCTACTATCTTAGTGACTATCTTGTAAGACACCAATTTTTTATATTAGCTAAACATCCAGATTGTTCTTTTTCTTTTACTGTTTCCAACTGCTTTTTTCTTGGTAATGGAGAGAGGGATGCTCTCCTGTGAGTACAGGGGAGGAGGAGTGGAGGGAGGGAGGGATGCTATCGAGCTGGCTCGCAGTGTTCCACAGGAGCTCTTCACAAGGCGTCGTGAAGGCCACTGTCCCTTTATGACCAGGTCCCAAACGCACGACGGGGGGGAGGCTTCCTGTGAAACACACCGACGTTCCCTGTGCTCTACGCTGCGTGCTGTCTCCCCGGCTGCCCTCTAGTCCTCCTTTGGTCCTCCGCTCTCTTCTTTCCTCTCCTCCCCCTCTTCTCTCTGCTTTCTCCCTGACTCTCCTCTTTCCATGTAACCCCTGTCGTCTCCCCTCCCCTCCTCTCCCCTCCCCTCCCTCCCCTCCCCTTCTCTCCTCCTCGGGCCGAGACCGTGGTCCGTGTTTGTGGTATTCCAGTGGAAACTATTAGGAACTTAGACCTTGTAGAAATGATTCGATTAGAGACTGCCATTATATGCTGGTTTGGTAGTATTTGAAACTTCCAGAGGACTAATCATTTCCATTTTGTGTTTTAGCTGTAATGTAATACTTAGAGACATGTTTTTTATGCGAACGTAGTATCACGTTTCTGTTGATTGATGCTTGTTTTGTGTGAGAGGGACAGAAATAATGGAGGACAGAGATGGCAGTGAAAACAGAGTAGGAGACAAAGACCACGATGGAGAGAGAGAAAGAGAGATGATTAGAAAGACAGTGAGAGAGAGGTAATCAGAGAGACAGTAAGAAAGAAAGAAAGAAAGAAAGTAAGAAAAAATAAAGAAAGAGAGAGAGAGAGAGAGAGAGAGAGAGAGGGAGAGAGAGAGAGAGAGAGAGAGAGGAGAGAGAGAGAGAGAGAGAGAGAGAGAGAGAGAGAGAGAGAGAGAGAGAAAGAAAGAAAGAAGTGTGTGTGTGTGTGTGTGTGTGTGTGTGTGTGTGTGTGTGTGTGTGTGTGTGTGTGTGTGTGTGTGTGTGTGTGTGTGTGTGTGAGAACGAGAGAGAGGTATGTACGGGACACTCTATGCATGACCAGTCCAGAGAGAAAGCCTTCCTCTTGTGAAGTCTTTCGAGTGACGCTTTAAGAGGACATCATCTATCTGAATGCAGATGTTACCACTGCATGTTACCACTGCACATCAAAGCAAGCAGACGTCATATATTACACACACACACACCAGTGGCAGAGTTAGTAGCCATCAGCTCACTTTGCACCAAACTCACACCGCTCATACTTTAGATTTCCAACCGTGTTCAAGCGTGTGCAGTATCTAGCGTCCTTCCTTCCACTCCGTCAGTCTGTCAGACATGGTTCACTTCAGTTCTCTCCAGTCTCTGCTGAGCTAGGTGGCTTTCTCTGCTTCATCATGTCGGCAGAATCAACTCCAAAGTATATTAAGATAAGGTGTGTTGGTGCCTAATGAATTGGTATAGTCAATCTAATACCTTTTAATTGATTGCTGTTTTTACTCCATTGTGTCTGTATTATATCAAATTTTTGTTTAACAATGGGTACAATATACTGTTCTTACTGTATGTGTTAGAAATTATTTATTGCGAATGAATCATGGCCTCAGTACCACTGCTGTGAAAAAAAAAAAAAGGTTAAATAATTAAGAAATCAAAACCAGATAAAATAAAATATTTTTTTTCCATACCAGTAAGTAGAGGACTTTGTAAATCTGATAATAACAACATAGAAGGGAAAGTGTGGTGTGTTTGATGAGGAACTGGTGCCTAATTAAACAAAAGTTTTCCTGGTGACCCTGCGTAAAATCAAGGGAGAGATGAGGAGTAATTAGGGCTACCTCGTGTCTCTCCAGCAATTAAAAAAACGACAAAGCGTTGCACTTTTTTTCATCCCTGCAACTCTCCTCTCACTCGTTCTGTCTATTCCCTATTTATCCGTCCCTCCCTCTTTCATCTCCGGGAAAAAAATGGTTTTCCGGTAACTGTTATTTCGTGAGAATGTTATAAAACACACACACACACACACACAAGATGAAAGTATAGCAAAGGTGAGTACAGAGGAGTTAGGTGAGGGAGGAGGGGGCGAGGAGGGGGCGAGGAGGGGCGAGGAGGGGGGCGAGGAAGGGGGCGAGGAGGGGGGGAGGAGGGGGCGAGGAGGGGGCGAGGAGGGTGGGAGGAGGGGGCGAGGAGGGGGCGAGGAGGGGGGAGGAGGGGGCGAGGAGGGGGGGAGGAGGGGGGGAGGAGGGGGCGAGGAAGGGGCGAGGAAGGGGCGAGGAAGGGGGCGACGAGGGGGGAGGAGCTAGGGTGAGGGTGTCGAGTGGGAAATGCGAAGGGATTGGAGTGTGGGCAAGAGGGGGGTCTGGTTGCGTAGTTTGGCAACTAATAGGCTGTTGGGGGGGGGGGGGGGGGGTAGTGTGTTTGTGCGCGCGGTGTGTGTGCGCGCATGTGTGTGTGTGTGATTGGGCTGTTTGGCAGGTAGAAGGCTGTGAGTGCAGCCTGTCACAGCCGAGCCCTGATTACTCCGCACCATTCATCAAAGTGTCACCGCTCTGACAGCCGCTAATAAATATACTGCCACGGACCCCCGCTCGCACCTGGCAGCGCACCGCGCACTCACACACACACACGCAGCCACACACACACACACATACACACTGTACTCCCCCTCCCAACACCACCTCCACCTCAGACACCCCGACACAGCACTGAACACAGCACGAGCAGCAACACAACCGAGAGCTCATTTGCTAATTGCCGCGTTTCCCATCAATTCTGCCTCCGTCTTGTTCCGTGTCAACAGGAGCGAGATGGAAATATATAAATATATCAATGAATTATATAAATAACCACCTGGGAAACATGTTCCGATTGCTTCCGACCGCATGTATCTTTTTACCCGCGTATTTTTTTATAGTGGCATTAAAGATATGCTAAATCTTTCCTCCATTCCCGTTTGAACCGCCCTACCCTTCCAGACTGACACACACACGCACTCACAGGCGTCTGCACACAAACACTAGCGCATACTCTCATGTCATTCCGGCGGAACATAATGAAGTTGTTTGAAACTTTGCTCTTGGTTAAACCCTGGACAGATCCAATCCCAGCTCTCATTTCTTTCCGTCCCGTTTGAGCTGATCCTAGCGTGTGTTTGCTGTTCTCAACACAAATGACTTTACTAAAATGTACATTTGCATGTAATTGCTGGTTTGCTTGGAGACGGGTTTTGGTCTAGCCTACTGTTATTTCCAGGACTAATTTGTGTGGCATTACTGTAAGTATGTACCCACGGACACGCACATGCCCCAGGCACACTCGACTTTAAAACATCAGTAAATTCATGTCACAGGTGTAATCACGTCCTCCGTCAATATTACTTCCTCTCGATAATGCCCACACCGGGATTCGAACTCAAGACCTCTCAGTGCCAACCCGACAGCCACCTGGACGGTAGTTATACTCAGTACAGAGTTTAACCAATTCAACTCGGTGACCCTCAACGCTCTATTCTCTACTCTCTCTATTCCTCTCTATTCCCACCCTTACATCCCAGTAAGCATTCTTGAAGCGCCTGTCCAGTGAACAAACGCATTCACTAAAGATGTCATCAAGTGCAACTGCGGCCGTCGTCTGACTATTTTGCGCGCAACGGAATCTTGGCATGACGTGGTGAATGACATGCGGTTAAACACGCAGTGTAAGCTTAGTGTGTTCTTGATTGAAAACCCAGAGGTCTTTATGTAAATACATGAAGGAGAGAGGTCTTTATAGAGGGAAGAGGCGATGGGCTCCAGCACACAGGATTGATAACGCAGGACTACTGGGTGGGCAGATGCTCTCAGGCTCCCCCTGTTGGGAGACAGATGAACCGTGTGCCTCCACAAGGCTATTTGTGTGTTTGTGTGTGTGTTTGTGTGTGTGTGTGTGTGTGTTGGTCTGGTGGCGGAAGCACATACAGAATACATCCTGCAGTGACTCATAATGCCCCTGCCAGGCTGTGTGTGTGCGTGTGTGAGTGTGTGTGTGTGTGTGTGCGTGTGTTTGGGTGTGCATGCGTGTGTGTGCGTGCGTGCCTGTGTGTGTGGTCATGCTGGGGCAGCAGATGGCTTCACTGTAGTGCAGGGTGGCTGGCAGGATGGGGAGGACAGGATGGCAGAGGATGGGTGGGTAGAGGGGGTGTAAGGAGGGAACGAGGGAAAGGCTGAGAGAGAGAGAGAGAGAGAGAGAGGGAGAGAGAGAGAGAGAGAGAGAGAGAGAGAGAGAGAGAGAGAGAGAGAGAGAGAGAGAGAGAGAGAGAGAGAGAGAGAGAGAGAGGGGCCTGAAAGCAGGAAAAGAAAAGGGATGAGAAGCAGGATGAGGGCGAGGGATGAGTGTGAGGGGTGCAGTACCGTCCCAGAGATGCCAGCGCGACGCCCACACCTCCCACTCGGACCAGCAGCGCTCTGCCCACCAGTCAACGGTTGCTACCACACACCCGCCGCAGCAAACGATGGAGATACGTGACCACGAAAGTTTGGAGCGACGGCCCAACACAACGACTGCGGCCTCGGAACGACAAAACAGCTGTTAAAACGAGTACCTGAGGAACCAGGGAGGGGAGTGAATCATGATGAGGTCATGCTGCGTGAGGGTTGGTGGTAGGGTTTCAGTACTGTTGTGGGTCCAGGCTGGGGGGGCTGGTGTGCGCTGGTCCTGCTGGACATGGTGCTGGTCCAGGTGTGCGGACGGAAGGGGTGTGTGTGTGTGTGTGTGTGTGTGGGGGGGGGGGTCTTACAGCAGCGGGGTTGTTAATTAGATAGAGGTGATTAATGGGAGAGGAGAGCAGGAACCTGGTGTTGGGATGGGGTGGGGGGGGGGGGGCACGTGGGGTGGAGGGGGAGTGATGGGGGGGGTGGGTGGGAGGAGGGGAGTGATGGGGGGGAGGGGTGGGAGGAGGGGAGTGATGGGGGGGAGGGGTGGGAGGAGGGGAGTGATGGGGGGGGAGGGATGGGAGGAGGGAGGGGGTGGGAGGAGGGGGAGAGATGGGAAGAGGGGGAAGATGGGAGGAGGGGAGGCATGGGGGATGGGATTGGGGGAAGGGGAGAGATGAACGGGCGAAGGGTGGGGTTGGAAGGGGGCACAGGATGGGGCAGGGATGCAGGAGAGGGGGGAGGGGGAGAACTGTGACGGCGAGAGGGATCGGTGAGCGTGCTCCCTGAAGAGCCCCACGCGCTCCCGCACGGCTCCTGGGCGTCATTGAGATGTTAGAGGTGGCGTTGTGACTAACCCTCCTCCGGGGATGGGGCCGTGTAAACACCAATCATTTGGCAGATGCACGGCGAGGAAATTGGCGTGTCCCCCACTCCCCCCTCAGCCCCCCCCAACCCCCCCAACTGCCACCCCCTGGCCGAGCCACACACACCATTATCTGGATTGAGACTAATCGCGTGTCGCCTCGCGTATGAGGAGCAATTAATTCAAGGGGGAATCAAACCGGGACAGGGCAGAGTTAGGTGTGTGTGTGGTTGGAGAGGGGAGTGGGTCCGGGAAGGGTTGGGGGATGGGGGAGGATTGGGCAGAGATGGGGGAGGATGGGGGCAGATGGGGGGGGAGACTGAAGTTCTCAGTATACGGTATTTGAATGTGTTCTTAGCGGAACGTTTGTTGCGCCCACAACGGAAACTGGAGACGTGTTGTTCTGGAAGACGCCTCCAGCGTGGTGATAAACCTTCTTCCGTGTGACCTTGTCCGCTAACGGTCTCTTCGTCCGTTACGGTTCTCAGCGTTGGCTAATGCTAACATCGACAACGTTAGCTGGCATCCATAATCCGTGTTGTTGTTGTTGTTCTTGTTTACTGTAGCTTCTCTGTATGGGAACAAAAGGGATCCGTGTCTGACACTATTTAGTATGGTAGTAGTATGTCATTTGAGACACAGTAACTGAATCTTCTACTCTACCATTGCTGTCCCTCTAGTGCCCTGGGGATGGATTGCTGCTTGTCACTCTTTGGTTGTTTTGATTGAATATCTGTTCAAGGAGTTTTGAAGCACTCGCGGGTTTAACGCGACCAAACAGAGCGGGTATCCTGACAGTCTGGGAGAGCTGAGAGGTGGGTGAGGTGAGGGAGGGATCCAGGGGGAGAAAGCTGCAGGTGCAGAACCAAATTGAGGAGAGGTTTTGCACTTGTCTAAATCTTTTCCATGTGACCTTCCATGTGGAGGAAAAGGTTTTAATGCAACTTAACAAGAAAGACCAAATGTGGCTTAAAGGAGGGCAATAGGACATAGATTGAAGTAACCAAAATTAATGGGTTGTATCCATTAAAAGATTAGCGTTTCGGTCCAGTGTTACCCTTTTTTTCGTCGAACAAATGTGATACTTTACTTTAAAGGAAAGGGAAGAAGGAAGGGGCACAGAAAACTGAACGAAAGAGAGAAAAATTAAAGGAAAGCGCAGGACGGAAAATTGAGTGGAGTGGAGTATCTCTGAGGTAGCACACAGTGGAACATTATGAATGTGTTCCCGCCGTGCTTTGACAGTCTGATAGTTTTACACTACCTGTATTTTCAAAAGATGACAGCTACGAGGACTCATTAATGTAAAGTTTGCCCATTCTTGCCTCAGTTCACTGGGAATGCATTGTAATCCCCCAGACAGACACCCTTTCACCATTATTTCCTGTGTGATTGCTCGCGTGGCGGACACCATTAAAGAGCGACGACTAAAAGGTAATTTTTCACCGTGATGGACAGAAGGAGAAAGAGGAGAGGAGCCGGTCCCAGTTTAATCTCCCTCAGAAGGAGGGAGGGAGGGGGGGAGGGAGGGAGGGGGCCGAGGCTGGAGGAGGGGAGAGCCATCGTTTCCAGGGATACACCTCCTAAATTAATAGTCTGGCCTGATGGCCTTTTGGATAAGATAAGTAGGGTTATAATAAGGAAGGCTGTATAAAAGCCCAGACGTGTCTGACAAGCCACGGAGAGACTTATTCACACGTGCAGACACTCTCTGCCTCCCTCTCTCCCTCTCTCCCTCTCCCTCCCTCCCTCTCTCCCTCTCTCTTACAGAAACTTGTTCTTTTGACCCCTTGCATTAAGTCAGTAATAAATGTTCCTTGTTGACGGATTGAGTCCAAGGATGGAGAGACACAGAGAAATGGAGAGAAAGACGGGGAGCAAGACAGGGAAAGAAGAGGAGAAGGAATGAAGGATGAGACAAACTAAGAGTAAGGGTGGACAAAGAGGCATCCAGAAACCTAGACGTAGAAATCTAGAAACATAGTTGCAACTTACATTTACATTTAGTCATTTAGCAGACGTTCTTATCCAGAGCGACTTACAGTAAGTACAGGGACATTCTCCCCGAGGCAAGTAGGGTGAAGTGCACAATGTCATTTTGGCACAGCCGGGAATCGAACCAACAACCTTCTGATTAAGAGCCCGACTCCCTAACCGCTCAGCCATCTGACCCCCCTTAGACTGTAATAAAGGCGTTCAGTTAGTGTTTCTTATGGATTGCAAACTTGAGCAAAATGATGGATTGCGAGCACACACACGCACGTCATGGCCAGCTCCAAAAATCTAAACAAATAACAAACCCAAAGTAGCCTTTTTTCCTTCTACTCAAAGGATGAATGGATATTCAGTCTATTCTGCTTGAGTAAACACACGGGCACACACACAAGCGTTCATACACTTGGAAGGAGTAGAGCGACAAACTTTTCGAAATCAGCACAAAGCACTTCCATCCCATAGATGAAGATAGATGATCCTCCTAAACTTGACCAGGTGTTGTGATGAGCCCTCCTGAACAGTAAATCTGCTTCACCTGAACTTTGTTTTGTTTACCTGTTTCTTTCCCTCATCTCCAGACACCAAACACCTTTTCCCCAGCGTTGTCCTGGCAACAGCACTGTGTGAAAAAGCTTCTTGTCAGCTTGTTACTGTGAGTCACCCCCTACCGTCACCCACCCCCTACCCCGAGTTGGGCTTCAGCAGGATAAGTACTGTGTGTGTGTGTGTGTGCATATCCCAGCTCTTGACCAAGGCCTGCCGACTCCTTCTCAGTCGTGGAACCTCTGTGTGTGTGTGTGTGTTTGTGTGTGTGTTTGTGTGTGTTTGTTTGTGTGTGTTTGTGTGTGTGTGTTTCCCGCAGAGCAAACATGTTAGCTCGTCTGCTCTCACAGCGGGCCAACTGAGAAGGGGGCCCATGAGTGGTGTTAATGGGAGGGGGGCAGGGGAGGGGGGTGGAGGAAGGAAGGAGGGAGGGAGGGAGGGATGGAGGGAGGGAGTCATCAGTGTGTATGGGGGATGTGAAGGGGGAGGGAAAGAGAACGAGAGAGAGAGAGAGGAAGATTAGGATTGGGTTGGGGTTCAAAGATGACTCGGGAGAAAGAGGAGGGGGGTGCATAGGCAGGTGTGTGTGTGTGTATACTTTCCTAGTGAGAGGGTGGTTGTTGTTGGGGAGGGGGATGGGGTGGGGTGGGGATAAGGGAGGAGAGGGGATGTAGAGGGGGGAGGGGGGGCAGGTACAGGGGGCCAGAGGGCAACCTCCCAGAAACTCCACTAATTGCGACCGCTGGGCCTTGCCTGAGGGTCTTCTCTGGCTAATATCATTAGCTAATCTGCTGTGTGTTGTCCCCCTTGCCCTCCCTGTTGGAGCCCCTGGCTCCGGCACCACCAGCACCAGCAGTCACCCCCCTCCCCCCCAACACCCCCAACACCCCCACCCCCCCCCCACCCCCACCCTCCCGCCCGCCCGCCTCCCTCCCCAAGCCCAGCACAGACTGCTGAGTCCAGGCTTGTGCTGCTGGAAGGGGCCCTGCATCTGGGCTCCTTTGACAAGGAAGATTAATACCTCAGCTTCAAACACGCGCGCGCGCGCGGAGCGCGCACACACACAGATATATACATGCATACACACATGCACACGACGCCATAATGATACACACACACACAGACACACCTCAGACACGCGCGCACACACACATTCGTGCCTCCGAACCCCAAAATACGGAGGAGCCCGTGCCTCCCCTCCGTACTGCGCCGCGTCTTTCCTCCCTCACCCCGTATCCCCGCCCTCACCCCCTCATCCTCCCTTCACTCCTCTATCCCCTGGACCGCTTTCACCTCACCCCCCCATCCCCCCCTTCGCCCCCCCCCCCCCCTCCTTCCTCCCATCCCCATCCCAGCCCGCCCCCCACTTTAAATAGAATCTCCAGGCCACAGAAAAACAACCTTTTTGCTGATGCGAGTACTCCTCCATCCTTTCACTCTTCCTTTCTTCCTCCTGCCCCGTCACACACCTATGGTTACGGGGAGCGGGGCTGGATTTGAGCCCCGAGCCTTAATGCGTTCGTTCTGAAGAGAGAGCGTGCGAGGGAGGGCGAGAGAGAGGGCGAGAGAGAGGGCGAGAGAGAGGGGTGGACGGGGAGGTCTGCTTCTGAAGCCCCTGTGGCGAAGAAGCCCACAAGCCAAAGAGAAAACAACCTTGATGTGTACTTAGAGTGGAGAATGTCTATTTACCAGAAATGCGCAGATCAGAGAGAAGCTTTTTTGAGAGGGAGAGTTCAGGAATCCATAACGTGGAGCGTGGAAAAAATTTCTTGGAAATTGTTTTACTCCTCACTGAGCTGTCGCCACTTTCTGGAAGACAGCTTGACATGTGACCTCCGGTCTACTTCATCAGAATGAAGGACCTTCGAGTGACTTGTCCCGTTGTGACTCGCGATGGATTTAATGGAAGTTCCATTGAACTATCAAGTTCAGTTCTAACATCTGTGTGCGCTCGACTCTCCCTCTACCAGGAATAGGAGTCTCAGTTTCTGGATGAACATTGCACACAATTACACAGAAAATGACGTCGAAATCATTCAACGATGTGTAAAAAAAAAAGGGGGGGGGGGGGGGAGGGGAGGCCGTGAGAGAATGAGAGGAGAGCAGTTCATCCAGATGTGTTCTGGTCACTCCCCCCCCCCACCTCTGTGTCCACAGTGGAAAGTCCCGGCCACTGCCCTCAGGGGCAGCGAGATGTGTGGCTTAACCCACGAGAGAGGAGAGTCAGAAGTGTTGACACAGCCTGGGTCTGAGTAACACACACACACACACACCTGTCAGTACAGGCACACGGTGTGTGTGCGTGTGTGAGCAGACAGGACACGCACGCATTTACAGTGTTAATGTTCGGCCTGTTTGTGTGGCACAGTGAGCGAGAGGGATAGAAAGCGAGAGGGAGGGATAGAAGGGGTGGAGGGAGGAGGGTTTAACCCCTGACATGCCGGGGAGGAGAAGAGAGAGGAGAGATCACTTAAGCAGGAGCAGCCCTGGCAGGTCTCCCCTGCCGAGCCACTTCCCCACGTCAGCACACTGGAGAGAGAGAGAGAGAGAGAGAGAGGGGGGGGGGGGGGGGGCGGGGGGGGGAGAGAGAGAGAGAGAGAGAGAGAGAGAGAGAGAGAGAGAGAGAGAGAGAGAGAGAGCTATAAAGCCATCCCCTGGAATAGAGGCCCGTACATTTATTGCTGGGTTGTAATCATTTGGAGTGGAGGAGAGGGGATGAGGAGAGAGGTGGAGGAGAGAAGAGACGAGGAAAGCAGAGAGGTGGAGGACAGAGGAGATGAGGAGAAAAGAGAGATAGGACTTTGGGGAAGGTGTTTATAGTGATTTTTTTCCTGCCATAAGTTGTGTGTAACAGCTCTTAAACAGGTGTCCAGCATGTTTAAGTCAAAATGCAGAGCCAAATCGGAGTGAAATGGCATCTTTTTTTTTTTTATATATCCTGCAAAGTAAAACGGAGCGATGGCATACAGGAAGACGAAGAAGAGAAAAAGTCAGAGAAATAGAGGAACGCAAAAAGAGAAAGATGGAAGTTTGGGGGAGACGTGCATCCCACACTGAGAGGAGGAAGGGAAGAACCCTGTCCCTGTGAAAACCACACCACACACACACACTTACACACACACTTACACACACACACACACACACTTACACACACTTATACACACACACTTACACACACACACACACACCAAGGAGCCATTTAAGGACCCATATAAATGCCACTACAGTGCTGATGTCAAGAGATTATGAATATGGCCAATAATGCATTGAACTCATTAATTGGAACTGAGATGCCTGTAGTTAAACTGCAGCTGCACCTCTCCCATCCAGGCAGACACTCTGCTATACTGCAACACTCATTCCTCTCAATGTTGATTCATGTTATTTACGCTGGGAATTGGCCAAATTAAGTGAACACATTAGGATATCAATCCAATAGTTAATCACGGAAATCTTTGCGAATTAAATTGTGCGGCAAAAAACGTATTCAGAAAAACTGCAATATGACATCATGAATCTAGTTTTTTTTTGCTCCCTCCCTATATATATATTATTTGCTATTTTCATTTAATTTGTTTGTGAATTATAGACGGAAAAGGTGAGACCGAGAACCACAAAATAAAACAACTAATTGAATTGAAGTAAGGAGTTATTGCTTCCACACACATCCACCAAATTGTATATTGTCTTGGAGTCAATGTTGAGTAAAACCATATCGAAAAAGATAATATAGATAATACCATTTCAACAAAATAATAGCAATACATTTACTATAAGGTTTAACCATGAGTCATATTTCAATATGGGAACCCATGAGGAGAGGACGGTGAATGTTAGATAAATGAACAACTGCAACGGAGCTAACAGGATCAGGGTTGGAATGTTGTTTTGTATGTCGTGGGTTCTCGCTCCTCTCTCCTCCCTATCAGCCAGGCTTCCCGTGTCCTTATAAATTATTCATTTTTTAATCTGATTTCCCAGAGCGATTCTCACTGTATTAGTCACATATTCAATAAAGGTGCTCACTGAATAATCTACTGGTGCGTTATTCCTGTGTGGTGAGGACCACCGACTGTCTGAGAGAGGAGAGGAGAGGAGAGGAGGAGGAGAGGACAGGACAGGACAGGACAGGACAGGAGAGGAGAGGAGGGGAGAGGAGAATGGGAGAGGAGAGGACAGGAGGGGAGGGGAGGAGGAGACGAGAGGAGGGGAGGGGAGGAGAGGAGAGGGGGAGAGGAGAGGAGGGGAGGGGAGGAGAGGAGAGGAGGGGAGGAGACGAGAGGAGGGGAGGAGAGGAGAGGAGAGGAGAGGAGAGGAGAGGGGGAGAGGAGAGGGGATGGGAGGGGAGGAGAGGAGGGAGGGGAGGGGAGAGGACAGGAGAGGAGAATGGGAGAGGAGAGGGGAGAGGGGAGGGGGGAGGGGGAGAGGAGAGGAGAGGAGGGGAGGGGAGGGGCGAGGAGGGGAAAGGAGAAAGTTGGGGAAGAGAGGAGAGGAGGAGAGGAGGGGAAGAGGAATGGAGGACAGAGGAGGAAGAGAGGAAAGAGGGGAGGAAAGGAGGGGAGGAGAGGCGAGAGTAGGAGAAGGAAGAAGAGAGGAAAGAAGACAAGAGGGGAGAAGATGAGTTCTGTGGGGAGGAGAGGAGAGACACCTCATCATTCAACATGTCCACAGGGTGATAGAGAACAGATGTACACATATCTACTACATATCCATGTACATGTTTAGGGATGCCTGTCATCTCTACTCAACATGATGGTTCTTCTTGATCTTCGTTCAACTCAATGTAATATATTTAGGATGGCTTTCTTTTAACTAAAATTATATACAAAGAAAATAGTGTTTGCACAGTACTTCACGGGGGAGAGTAATTATTTAAAAAATATGCGCAAATAAATCAAACTAAATAATTAATCTAATTGTAATATAATTTGTTTATGTTAATGAAACATGTACAATGATACTTGCCCAAAATCCAAATGTTAAATGTTTTAAGTGTAAAAGTAAAAATGTTTTATAACAATTGTCAAAAATAAATATTTTTTATAACAATTGTCTTTATTTAGCTCCAATAATACATACCTACTTCAACACCTGACTGGATATAACATCACAAGGTGGATTTCTTACACCTGATATAGGCTAATGAACACAACATGTGTCATGTGTCTTGTGTGATTATGGATATGACTCACTTCATGGACACAGATAAAAGAACTTGGTTCATGTCACATGCTTGCCTTGCATTATGGGAGCACCAGCAAGATGCTGTGGACTTTGTGTAGTTCATTTTCAGACGCTTTTTAATACATGGGTTTATTATAAATATACATTTATATTTGTTTTTTTATATTGTTTTGACTCAAATGTTGTATTATTTCATTCACAATAAAAGTATTTTGTCTCCAAAGGGATTCTTGATTTTTTTTTTATTTTGCTCTCCACATTCTCTCGCGCTCTTAGGCTGTCTAACAACAGACAGACAACATGTAACTCTGAAACCACAAATCATGAAATGGGATTTTGTTTTCTTTCGTTATACTGCATATGATTTAATTAACCAACCTATTCAACCTACTGTCTGTAGCAATTCATAGTTGTCAAATGTGGTTGCACTACACATACAACATACTGTATGCAATATGTAGGTTAACACAAATGAAATAACATATACACAATAAATAAATATCAATATCAATGCTTAGTTAAATGCAAGAATACATTTAAATACAAATAGCATCTATGGACCATGGAGTTGTT
This sequence comes from Thaleichthys pacificus, assembly GCA_023658055.1. Classification (NCBI taxonomy): domain Eukaryota; kingdom Metazoa; phylum Chordata; class Actinopteri; order Osmeriformes; family Osmeridae; genus Thaleichthys; species Thaleichthys pacificus. The sequence continues at coordinate 4,143,916 of CM042863.1, forward strand.
GGAAAATAAGACCATTGCAACAAAATGCCTGGCTAATGGAAGGGTAGCATCACCTTAGCTTGATAAAACTGGTGTAAAAATTGTATTGTTTTGCATACTGCTACTATTGGACATAAAGCGAGTAGTAGTTTGTGTGTGTGTGTGTGTGTGTGTGTGTGAGAGAGAGAGAGAGAGAGAGAGAGAGAGAGAGAGAGAGAGAGAGAGAGAGAGGGAGAGAGAGTGAGGGAGAGAGAGAGAGAGAGAGAGAGAGAGAGAGAGAGAGAGAGAGAGAGAGAGAGAAGAGAGAGAGAGGGAAAGAGAGAAGAGTGGGAAAGACAGAGAGAGAAATAGAGCAAGAGGGAAAGAGAGAGAGCAAGACAGATAGGAGGAAGGATCGTTCATGTCGGAATCTCAGAAAGTCAAATTGTGCAGAAAGTACAAAAGACAAAAGCATAACAGCATAACAGTAGGACTTAGAAGACGTCAAGATGTCAATGAGAAGAGATCAAAAGTTCCCTAACATCAATCAATCGCATGTCGACCCCGCTTGTCTCTTCCACACACAGGCTAGGCTACACAGCCCCACACCATCCTTATATTACACTAACAGAGGTCAGCGACCCAGTGTACTAAACTCAAGTAAACTCTCATCTATTACCACAATTATCATGTGCCTTTTGTCACTGATAAACATAACACGATGGAAAAAACTGTCTCACACACACACACACAAGCACACGAACAAGTTAATGATACTGAACACTGGTGGCAGGATGTGTCCAGTGGTCTTCAAGGGGAGAGTGTATTGTGTTTTTCTTCAGGTGAGGCTCGGACCCTGAGTGGACACACTACCTGTAACACACACACTCACACACAGGTCTATGCAAACAGGCTGGAGCAGGCAATCGCGAGGAGTATTGCTGAACGCTGGCTGCACAGACCTTCAGCACCCCCTTGTGGCCAGTAGGAACCATGAACACCAAACAGCAAGAACTAAATGCTTTTTGATTGTAGCTTTTAGTGGACACTTTTAAAATTGTAAGTGTTGGACAAAAATGGTCTGATGGAGAAAGAATCAATGTAATCATATGTAATCAAAGTATTTTATTTGCAATAACTAAACTTCAAGATGCACTGCAGCTCAACTGTAGTGTAATTGGACTGATACAGTAATGGGGTTTTAGAATGCATTAAAGCACTTTATTTGACAGTGATATTCTGCAACAAAGACGCTGAACTTAAACCATCTTGGGTTTGATTCCTGATTCCCTGTCTTGAAAGTGCAAGTGTACACCTTCGACCGAAAATCAGAGAGGTCCGTGAAGTTCAGAGCAATAACCGTCTTAAGAAATGCTTCCTTCTCCGTCAAATACAAGAGCGGGGAATTCCTACATTCCTACAGGAAGTGGTCACCCCTACAATCTGGACACATATTTCAACCCCTTTTTCTACTTCGAAGTCTTGAGATAAGACAGTGGAGGACAGGTGATGTGCGGGAGGCCACCACAGCTCCTCTAGAACTTCCTTCTAGTCTTGATCTCCATCATAGCCTCCTGTAAATGTTTCTGATTAAAAAAGAGGGTTGGAATGAGAGTCGAGGCGTTTTCTGCAATCTTGCACGTCCTAATTTGGCACTCGGGGAGTTCACACACCTGCCAGTTTCCTGCTGACGAGTCGGCTTTCTCAACTACTGTTGTTGTTTGCGCTGTCGGTCGGTTGAAGGGAACGCGAAGACTGAGAGCAGAGGGAGAGGGAGAAAGTCCAGGGTGGGCGAGACGCACGCACACACACGCGCGCAAGCACACGCAAACACACACACACGCTACCAGATCCCTGGCTGCTGCCAATAGCAGGCAGTCCCTACATGAAAACGTTGACTGCTTGATGATTGATGGTAGTTATTTATGGCTTTCTAACCCTCCTCCTCCCCCCTTCTCCTCCTACTCTTCCTCTTCCATCTCATCCCCTTCTCCTCCACCTCCTCTTCCTCTTTCACTGTATTTTCTCTTTCTCGTCCTCCTCGAACTTCATCTCCTTTCCATTCCTCCTCCTCCTCCTTCTCTGCCTCACTCATCTCTGGCCTCTTCCTGCTTCTCCACCCTTTGCCCTCCCCACCCCTCTCCTCTCCACCCCTCTCCTCCCCACCCCCTCTCCTCTCCACCCCTCTCCTCTCCACCCCTCTCCTCCCCACCCCTCTCCTATCCACCCCTCTCCTCCCTACCCCTCTCCTCTCCACCCCTCTCCACCTTCTCCTCACCACTCCTCTCCTCTTCCCCCACTCTCCACTCCTCTTCTTCTCATTCCTGGTTCCTCCACTGCTACATTCTTTAATCTCTTGGTATGATATCTTCATACATCGGCACAACAATTCACACGCTGCACTTTCAGATGAATCAACCTCTCTTTGGTTGTACATATGTTATAAAGTGTGTGCATATGCGGGGTCATTCATCACCCTCTCTATACTGTGTGTCTTGGTTGGTCTCCCAGGTTTCCGAGTGTCCCTGGCCCCAGGCTGTAGACAGACACAGAGACAGGGTGTGTGTGTGTGATGGGGGTGAGGGTGGGGGGTTGGGGGGGGGGGGAGGTGAGGAGGGGTGGCACAGGACAGAGCCTTTAGAACCGAGATCCTTACCTTTAAATGATTAATGTATAGCCAGACCACAAAGGACACTCACCGAGAGAGAGAGAGAGAGAGAGAGAGAGAGAGAGAGAGAGAGAGAGAGAGAGAGAGAGAGAGAGAGAGAGGAGGACAGTAAAGGGAGAGAGGGGGAGGGAGGGAGGGGGGTCGAGAGAGAGAGCGCTGCGCTCTCTAACCTGAAACCCTCAGAAATCGTATACATTTCAGATGTATAGAATCCCGTCCCTCTGTTCTCTAGACCGGCAGCTTTCTGACACACGTCCCCCCCCCAAAAAAACTCTTGCACATGTCAAGCGCCTCTGTCAGACGACTGCATGGGGCAGACGTCTGTGTTAGAGGAATAAGCCATCGCAGGGACATGGGAAGGATGAGGGACGGTTTGGCGGAGAGACCAACCAAGAGCGGGTTTCATTAAATGGTCAATATATCTTGTCTTTTCTGGATCATTTGAGTCCCATTACAGAGCAGAGACACTGCTTTAATTTCTAAAGTGCCTTTCAGGCTCAGCACCTCAACACACACACGCACACACACTGTCTCTTTCAGGGCCCACACACGCACACACACACTCACTGCAGTCCAGGCCTGGAACGACCGGTTCTAAACACAAACACGTGCCTACACGCTGGGCTGTAACAGAACATTCTAGACACCATTATATTTTCAGTGTTGGATGTGACTTTCATCATGCATCTTTTTTTTTCTTCAGTTACCTCCACCTTCATCTAATTTCTCATCTCTAAATATCCCTTCTTCCCCCTCACTCTTTTTTTCTCTCTCTCTTCTTCCCTCCCTCAGCCTCTCTCTCTCTCTTCATCTTTCTCTGTCTCACTCTGTTTCTCCCTCTCTCTATTCCCCCTCCAGCTTGGCCTCTCCCTCCCTCCCTCTCTCTGCCTCTGTTTCTCTGTCTCTGTCTCTCTCGCTCTCTCTCTCGCCCCTCTCTCTCCTGTAGCAGTAATGGATGGCAGCAGCCTTGCAGGCACTGAGGGCCTCTGTCTTGGCCGTTGGGGCTCTCTCACTTGCCAGCTTGGCCGGTGAGTGAACCCTGAGACTGTAACCAGAGCCAAGGTCAACGCCAGGCTGTGTGTGTGTGTGTGTGTGTGTGTGCGTGTGTGTGTGTGTGTGTGTGTGTGTGCGTGCGTGCGCGGTTACTCAGTTTAGAAGTTTCAGTGGCGTCGAACGCAATACGTGCAACCGATGTGGAGATGGTCAGTGTGTGCGTGTGCGCGTGTGTGAGCGCTACGAGTGTTAAGGAAAGTTGGGACTGCAGCAGGGTGAGGGCATGCTGAGCCAGCTGTAGGCTGAAGGGCGGGAGGAGGAGGGGGAGAGGGGGACGGAGGAGGTATGGCGAGGGGGATGGGGGAGGGAGAGAAGGCTTCGGAGCAACTGATACATTCCAAATCGAGTTGACTTCCTGTCCCGGGCTCTGTGGCTGAGGTGTTAAACGCTTCAGGAAACCAGATCCACTCACACATCCTCTGAAGGGAGGGGAGGGAGGGAGGGAGGGAGGGAGGGAGGGAGGGAGGGAGGGAGGGAGGGAGGGGGGAGGGAGGGAGGGAGGGGGGAGGGATGGAGGGAGGGAGGGAGGGAGGGAGGGAAGGAGGAGAGGAAGAGAGAGAGAGAGAGAGAGAGAGAGAGAGAGGGGGGGGGGGGGGGGAGGGAGGGTTGGGTTGGGTCAGAAAAGGGAGGGAGAGGGAGAGAAAGCTGAAAAAGATGGAGGTATTTAGTGAAGCCAGGGCCAGGTGTCTGAGGCAGTGTCTGGACGGTAAGCCGCTTTTAGAGTAGCCATGTGTGCTAATATCAGGTCCATGAACATAGCCATGTGTACTAATATTAAGTGTGTGTGTGTGTATGTGTCAGAGTGAGAGATATGTGGAACTTGGAAACTTGGAGAAGTTTGGCTCAGAAAGCACAGAGCACAGAGCCCAAACCGACTCTCAGAGAGTACACACAGTGGAGCAGAGAGTTAAGCTTGTATGGTGACAGTCTGGGAACTGTCCCTCATGGATCAGTAGGTTGGGGAGGAGGAGTGGGTGATGGAGGGAGGAGGGGAGGAGGAGCGTGTGATGGAGGGAGGAGGGGAGGAGGAGTGTGTGATGGAGGTAGGAGGCGAGAAGGAGGGTAAGAGAGGTGTGTGCATATGTTTGTGTGTTTGACAGGACAGATCAGAACATACTTGGAGCTTCTCTAGACACAGAGGTCCCAGTTTCATGTACCAGAATTGGATTAAACTCCTGCACCAGCCAACCAATCAGCAGCCAGTGAGGCCCCCCCCCCTACCCCCCCCCTTCCCTCCAAGAGCTCTGGGCTTCCCAGAGTTCTTCTTCACGTACCTTCTGTTTCATATTAATAACAATAACAATTCAAAAACACACCATTTGAAATAAGCCAGATTTATTTAGAGAGTTATTTAAATGGTAGCCAATAGAGATGGCCCGCTAATCGTGGGTGGCACAGCAACATCCACAGCACATGGCACGGAAGATGCGAGCCAAGACACGCCTGGCCCTCTTAGCCCTGCTGATGGGGACTTCTGGAAGAGAAAAGCAGGCATCTTAATTTGAGGCATTATTTCACCAAGTAAAATGACCTCACAGTCCTTGTGTATGACTTTCCTACCTGCCTGAAGGACCTGATCAATGATGGGTGCCTCGACAACAGGGGCCTCAATGATGTGGGCCTTGATAACAGGGGCCTCAATGATGTGGGCCTCAGTGATGGGGGCCTCGACAACAGGGGCCTCAGTGATGGGGGCCTCGACAACAGGGGCCTCAATGATGTGGGCCTCGACAACAGGGGCCTCAATGATGTGGGCCTCAATGAAGTGGGCCTCGACAACAGGGGCCTCAATGATGTGGGCCTCAATGATGGGGGCCTTGACAACAGGGGCCTCAATGATGTGGGCCTCAATGATGGGGGCCTCGACAACAGGGGCCTCAATGATGTGGGCCTCAATGAAGTGGGCCTCGACAACAGGGGCCTCAATGATGTGGGCCTCAATGATGGGGGCCTCGACAACAGGGGCCTCAATGATGTGGGCCTCAATGAAGTGGGCCTCGACAACAGGGGCCTCAATGATGTGGGCCTCGACAACAGGGGCCTCAATGATGTGGGCCTCAATGAAGTGGGCCTCGACAACAGGGGCCTCAATGATGTGGGCCTCAATGATGCGGGCCTCAATGATGGGGGCCTCGACAACAGGGGCCTCAATGATGCGGGCCTCAATGATGGGGGCCTCGACAACAGGGGCCTCAATGATGTGGGCCTCAATGATGGGGGCCTCGACAACAGGGGCCTCAATGATGTGGGCCTCAATGAAGTGGGCCTCGACAACAGGGGCCTCAATGATGCGGGCCTCAATGATGGGGGCCTCGACAACAGGGGCCTCAATGATGTGGGCCTCAATGATGGGGGCCTCGACAACAGGGGCCTCAATGATGTGGGCCTCAATGAAGTGGGCCTGGACAACAGGGGCCTCAGTGATGGTGCTGCAGACCTTAGAAATAACAGCCTTCTCAGCAGATGTTGGGGCCTCAATGACTGGGGCATCCATATTGTGAGGGTTTCCAATGAAGTCACCATCCATCAGGGCCTTCAATATAAAACACAAGCAGTATGACATTTATGGATAAAGGAACATCCCACAGTTGGAGTTAAATGTTTGTGGATGAATGTTTACAGTTTTAATAGCTGAAGCTCCATTTATTGAACCTGTCACTAAGTCACTAACCTCTGTGGCTTTGGCACAGCTCTCCTTGGAGCTCTGTCCCGTCTCCACACCGGCGTCTGGGGCCATCCCAAACATGAGCAGGACATGGCCGCCCATGACGTCGGTGAGAAGGGTGATGGCTTTCAGACACTGAGTGTTGAGGGCCTCAGCCAAGATCTCTGGCAGGAACTTACCCAGGATGGCGTCTACTGTCTGAGAGAACCTGTCCTGGGAATAACAGAGCTGTAGAAGGACATCACTGACCTCTTTAGCAGGAGAGGAGATTCTCTTCATGATGGCCGCCGCCATTCCCACAGCCATGTCAGAAAGCGCCAGGTAGGTGTGGAATCTTTGACTGGGGCCACAGGGCCATGAGGACCCTGGGCACCAGCTCCACCACCACCTGTTTGGGGCTGAGGAGGGTGGGGGAGCTCGGCTCCCTGGAGACGTCGGCCATGATGGTCGTTACACCATTCTGAACTCGGGTGCAGAGCCTGCCGTTGGTCAGAAGAAAGAAAGAGAATGAGGATTGGTACCTGAATCCACAGTCCATTGAGGATTAATGCTGAACGGTGTTCCACTTCTGGAACAAGCCTGATGTGGACAGACTGGTCTTACTGCTTGGAGGCTGTTGCAGCACACCGTCCCTCCAGCTTCTTGCTGGCGTCACACAGCATGTTGGCTGTCTTGAGGATGCAGTTGATCTCATAGGTCTAAAAGGAAACAATGATTTAGGATGTTCATTTGAGTCTGGAGATCCGTCTGAAAGTCAGTGTGTTTCGGTCAGTCTGATTCTTCCTCTGACAGTGCTCTTACCAGCCAGGCCAGCTCACAGCCGTCCTCCAGAGCGCTCCTCCACAACCTTCACAGAAAACAACACAGTAGTTCCGTTTATTTTTATCCCTGATGTTTTAACCACATTGTAACTTTTGGTTCAACGGTGTTAGATGACCCTTCTGACGATGAATTTACCGTGCAGTAAAGGACTTGTTGCTTTGAGTAACCAGCCAATCACAGAAGATGACCTCTGTGATTTCCGGTGGCACCTCCCCTTTTCTTTTCAAATCCAGAAAGTGGATCAGACTTTTCATCTGCAAGACCAGAGATTACCAGTTACATCTCTTGGAAAGCTACATTTGATTTGAGTTTAATGAGTTTAATACATTTCCATGGGAGACACCTTACCGGTTCCAAATATAATTCAGATCCCCAACACAGTTGTAATGCTTGGCCATATGTGCCTGCTATATAGAAGTCCTATGAACAGAGAAATGCATTTTAAATTCGATAGATTGAAACAAATCATCATTTAAATAATCGATCTACTACTCTAACACAGACAACACAGAAATATCAAATACCTTTATGGGATTGTACAGGACCCTGTCGTCTTCTTTGATCCAATCCATGGAGATAGAAAATGTTTAATAACAGTTTTTATAGAGAGTATCTTCAGTATTGATTGTGGTAATGATGAACATGAAGTGCGATCTCTGGGTTTTGCAAAGACATTAGAATGTTTGTATTATATTTCCATGGAGACGGCTTGTTTACTAGAGTTCTGCTCTTGGTGATGAAAAAGTTCAGATTCAGTAGAATTCTAGAATCCTGTTACTCCAACTGACTTTATTGTCACAAAGAGCAGAACTCTAGTAAGCAAGCCGTCTCCATGGAAATATAATATAAACATTCTAATGTCTTTGCAAAACCCAGAGATCGCACTTCATGTTCATCATTACCACAATCAATACTGAAGATACTCTCTATAAAAACTGTTATTAAACATTTTCTATCTCCATGGATTGGATCAAAGAAGACGACAGGGTCCTGTACAATCCCATAAAGGTATTTGATATTTCTGTGTTGTCTGTGTTAGAGTAGTAGATCGATTATTTAAATGATGATTTGTTTCAATCTATCGAATTTAAAATGCATTTCTCTGTTCATAGGACTTCTATATAGCAGGCACATATGGCCAAGCATTACAACTGTGTTGGGGATCTGAATTATATTTGGAACCGGTAAGGTGTCTCCCATGGAAATGTATTAAACTCATTAAACTCAAATCAAATGTAGCTTTCCAAGAGATGTAACTGGTAATCTCTGGTCTTGCAGATGAAAAGTCTGATCCACTTTCTGGATTTGAAAAGAAAAGGGGAGGTGCCACCGGAAATCACAGAGGTCATCTTCTGTGATTGGCTGGTTACTCAAAGCAACAAGTCCTTTACTGCACGGTAAATTCATCGTCAGAAGGGTCATCTAACACCGTTGAACCAAAAGTTACAATGTGGTTAAAACATCAGGGATAAAAATACAAAATAAACGGAACTACTGTGTTGTTTTCTGTGAAGGTTGTGGAGGAGCGCTCTGGAGGACGGCTGTGAGCTGGCCTGGCTGGTAAGAGCAATGTCAGAGGAAGAATCAGACTGACCGAAACACACTGACTTTCAGACGGATCTCCAGACTCAAATGAACATCCTAAATCATCTGTTTCCTTTTAGACCTATGAGATCAACTGCATCCTCAAGACAGCCAACATGCTGTGTGACGCCAGCAAGAAGCTGGAGGGACGGTGTGCTGCAACAGCCTCCAAGCAGTAAGACCAGTCTGTCCACATCAGGCTTGTTCCAGAAGTGGAACACTGTTCAGCATTAATCCTCAATGGACTGTGGATTCAGTTACCAATCCTCATTCTCTTTCTTTCTTCTGACCAACGGCAGGCTCTGCACCCGAGTTCAGAATGTTGTAACGACCATCATGGCCGACGTCTCCAGGGAGCCGAGCTCCCCCACCCTCCTCAGCCCCAAACAGGTGGTGGTGGAGCTGGTGCCCAGGGTCCTCATGGCCCTGTGGCCGCAGTCAAAGATCCACACCTACCTGGCGCTTTCTGACATGGCTGTGGGAATGGCGGCGGCCATCATGAAGAGAATCTCCTCTCCTGCTAAAGAGGTCAGTGATGTCCTTCTACAGCTCTCTTATTCCCAGGACAGGTTCTCTCAGACAGTAGACGCCATCCTGGGTAAGTTCCTGCCAGAGATCTTGGCTGAGGCCCTCAACACTCAGTGTCTGAAAGCCATCACCCTTCTCACCGACGTCATGGGCGGCCATGTCCTGCTCATGTTTGGGATGGCCCCAGACGCCGGTGTGGAGACGGGACAGAGCTCCAAGGAGAGCTGTGCCAAAGCCACAGAGGTTAGTGACTTAGTGACAGGTTCAATAAATGGAGCTTCAGCTATTAAAACTGTAAACATTCATCCACAAACATTTAACTCCAACTGTGGGATGTTCATTTATCCATAAATGTCATACTGCTTGTGTTTTATATTGAAGGCCCTGATGGATGGTGACTTCATTGGAAACCCTCACAATATGGATGCCCCAGTCATTGAGGCCCCAACATCTGCTGAGAAGGCTGTTATTTCTGAAGGTCTGCAGCACCATCACTGAGGCCCCTGTTGTCCGAGGCCCCACTTCATTGAGGCCCACATCATTGAGGCCCCTGTTGTCGAGGCCCACTTCATTGAGGCCCACATCATTGAGGCCCCTGTTGTCGAGGCCCCCATCATTGAGGCCCACATCATTGAGGCCCCTGTTGTCGAGGCCCACTTCATTGAGGCCCACATCATTGAGGCCCCTGTTGTCGAGGCCCCCATCATTGAGGCCCACATCATTGAGGCCCCTGTTGTCGAGGCCCCCATCATTGAGGCCCACATCATTGAGGCCCCTGTTGTCGAGGCCCCCATCATTGAGGCCCCTGTTGTCGATGCCCCCATCATTGAGGCCCACATCATTGAGGCCCCTGTTGTCGAGGCCCACTTCATTGAGGCCCCTGTTGTCGATGCCCACTTCATTAAGGCCCACATCATTGAGGCCCCTGTTGTCGAGGCCCACATCATTGAGGCCCCTGTTGTCGAGGCCCCCATCACTGAGGCCCCTGTTGTCGAGACCCCCATTATTGAGGCCCACATCATTGAGGCCCACATCATTGAGGTCCCTGTTGTCGAGGCCCCCATCATTGAGGCCCACATCATTGAGGCCCCTGTTGTCGAGGCCCACTTCATTGAGGCCCACATCATTGAGGCCCCTGTTGTCGAGGCCCCCATCATTGAGGACCCTGTTGTCGAGGCCCCCATCATTGAGGACCCTGTTGTCGAGGCCCCCATCACTGGTTGTCGAGGCCCCCATCATTGAGGCCCACATCATTGAGGTCCCTGTTATCGAGGCCCACATCATTGAGGCCCCTGTTGTCGAGGCCCACATCATTGAGGTCCCTGTTGTCGAGGCCCACATCATTGAGGCCCCTGTTGTCAAGGCCCCCATCATTGATCAGGTCCTCCAGCCAGGTAGGAAACTCATACACAAAGACTGTGAGGTCATTTTACTTGGTGAAATAATGCCTCAAATTAAGATGCCTGCTTTTCTCTTCCAGAAGTCCCCATCAGCAGGGCTAAGAGGGCCAGGCGTGTCTTGGCTCGCATCTTCCGTGCCATGTGCTGTGGATGTTGCTGTGCCTACCCACGATTAGCGGGCCATCTCTATTGGCTAGTATCACAGGCCTTCTATCTGGTCTTGTTCCTGGACAGCCACTGACTGAAACTAGGGAAATAAATGTGACTTATTACTGCAATTGGTGTGTATTTGAATCATTCAATTATTAATCTATAGACGGGACAGACACACAAAACACAGCCTAACACCGAAAGGGAAGTGGTTATGGACTGAGACTGTATTGGTGTGGTTGCCCCCCTGTCTCAGTTACAGCCCTCCAGTCTGCTAGCAGCACAGTAAACCTCCACTGTTAAAAACCAAACATTCATTAGGGGTGTACAGAGATGCCATTATCTGTATGTGTATGTGTTTACCAAAAACACAATCTGTATCTGTGCTGACTCTGAGTTATAGACAAATAGACGTATTAAAGGGGTAAAAGCGAGGGGATGAGAGCGTTTAGGTCCATGAAATGATCCTTTACCAAAAATCACATTGCGACATGCTGTGGACGCCGGCTTTGCGAGCGGGGGAGAGCTTGAATTCTAATGAATGCCGAGTTAGGATGAGGTGGTGGCGGACTGGGAGGGTGGCGGAGGGGGGGGGGACGCATTTAGACGTCGCACAGCGTTCGAAAAACCTCCAGCAGAAACCATCCATCACGACGCGATGGAAAGGCCCGCAGCGCTGGCAGGGCGGGCGAGGAGGCCCGCGTTGGTGTCGCCCCACTGGGTTTCCCCTCGCCAACGAGACAACGTGGAAGCAACCGCACAAATGTTCCGACGTGTTCCTTTTTATTAGACGAATTGCATCATTAGATAACATTATAAACACCCCAAATGCATCATTAATTTCACCCCCACCCCACCTCTCCAAACAGTGGTAAGTGCACCCCTCTCTCCGTCCGCCCGCTCCTGTTTCAACACCCCCCCCACACACACACACACCCCCTCTTGGGGCTTCCATTCCAAACCCATTCCATCCCATTATGTAAATATGCCAATTGAGAGAAAGTGGGATATCTATGAATGTGTGTTTGGGGCTGGTTGAGTCTAAATGCAAAAAATAAATAAACGACTTCTTAATCATCTGTAGTTCAGGGAGAAAACTGGGCTTTAGTCAAGCAAACAGAGGATCTCTCTCTCTCACTCTGTCGGTGTCTCTATCCAGCTCTCTAGAACTCTCTAACCATGTGAGGTGAAAGGCAAATAGGATAATAAATTGAGTTGTGAGTGGGAGAGACTAGGGGGGTCTGGATTAGAATATCCCCCCACCCACACCACCCACACCCCATTCCAGGTAGTTGTCAGACAGGGATACTGAGAGCAGATCAGTACTGTGCTAGATTACGACAATGTTGGGATAGCACTTCTCTCCTCCTCTCCTCCTCTCTCCTCTACTCGCCTCCGCCTCTTTTACCCTCTCCTCTCTCCTCCTCTCTCCTCTACTCTCCTCTCTCCTCCTCTCTACTCTCCTCCTCTCTCCTCTCCTCCCCTCTCCTCTCTCCTCCTCTGTCCTCTCTCCTCCTCTCCCCTCTCCTCTCTCCTCCTCTCTCCTCCTCTCTCCTCCCCTCTCCTCTCCTCTTTTCTCCACACCAGTACTGTTCTTGATTAGGACATCTCTGGGACGGCACAGACAGGTACTCGACAGAAGTTCGACCAGTGTGAGAGAGCGGAGAGAAGGGCAGTAAGCACAGCTTAAACACCTCCTGCTAGGCCAGAAGAAAGAGTTCGTGCACACACACCAACATAAACACCCACAAACAAACACACTCAGCCACGCAAACACGCACACACACACCCTCTAGCCCATCCCCACGACGACCCCGCGCACCTCTGCCTCACACACGCTCCATATCCGAGGGTGCCACCACAGCATGACAAATGCAAAGTAAAGGTTCACCTATTCATCACTGTAGCGCTGAGGGCGGGGCTAATTACGGAACGCGGCGAATGATGACATTCCCTCGCTGTTTTTCTTGTCCTGAAAGATATTTCTAAAGCTTAGGAGAGGACAAAAACAACAACAGCTCAAAGGAAAGGCTCTCCATACACGTGGGAGCGCGCGCTCACACACACGCACACACATTCCCTGTCGCCGGTGTCTGGATGCTGTTCTCAGGCATGATTAATCCAGTGCAGAGAGAAGACATTTTGACCCTAAACAGAAAAGTCGTGTTGAGGCTGAGAGAGGCTCTGATTTATTTAGGGACAGCTCCATCCGCATTAATTATCCCAGAGCAGGTGCGGGCCCCAATTTCTCTTCTCCAGCTGTAGCCCGGCCCTGCCTGGACACAAACACACACACACACAGATACACAAACACACTGCACAAACAATACAAAAACACCGAAAGCAACTCACCACGCACACACACACACACACACACATACAGAGACTGGGTGGCACAGTACTAACAGAACACTGGCCGTCACCAGAGTGAAGGATTACACTTCCTTATTTAGACCTAACACAAATAACACACACACACACACATATACACGGAGAGACACAGGTTTTGCTGCTTCGCTGCTTCCTACTTGGTGCCGGGTACAGGTGTCTCAGTCAGGGTGCGTGCCGTGACCCTGCGTGACCCTGAGACCTCAGGAGCCTGTATGACGAAGATCTCAAGACTGGGACATGTGCACTGACATCAACCTGTGTGTGTTTGTGTGAGAGAGAGGGAGAGAGAGGGAGAGAGAGAAAGAGAGAGAGAGAGAGAGAGAGAGAGAGAGAGAGAGAGAGAGAGAGAGAGAGAGAGAGAGAGAGGGAGGGAGGGAGGGAGAGAGAGAGAAAGAGAGAGGGAGAGAGAGATATAGAGAAAGCAACAGGGAAAGAGGGAGAGCGTATGCCCCTGTGTGTGATGTGTCACTGAGTGCTCCCTCATTATGGCCCACATTAGCACCCTGCGGATCTTTGATTAGTCTCCCACTGAGCCCAAATCCACTGCCTGTGTGCTTCTCCTCTCCTCTCGTTTCTTCCTCTCCTCTGCCACTCGGTCTTCCTCCCCCCCTCCCTTATCTTCTCCTCTCCCTTAGTGTCCTCCTTTTCCTTCCATTACGTCCTGCACTCTTCTCTCCCCGCTCTCTTCACCCACTCTCCTCTTGTCTCATCCTCCCCTCTCTTTCCTTCCTCCTCCTCCCACCCCCTCTCTTCCTCTCCCTCCCCTTTCCTCTCCTCCCCTCTCGTCCACTCCTCTCCCTCCCCTTTCCTCTCCTCCCCTCTCGTCCACTCCTCTCCCCTCCCCTTTCCTCTCCTCCCCTCTCGTCCACTCCTCTCCCCTCCCCTTTCCTCTCCTCTCCTCCCCACTCCTCCCTTCTATTCCTCTCCCTTCTCCTTTCCTCTCTTCTCCTCTCCTCTCCTCCCTTCCCCTCACCTCACCTCACCTCCTCTCCTCACCTCTCTCCTCTCCTCCAGTGAGGACCCTTGTCTCTTCATCCCTCTGACAGTGTGCTCATGTCTGCGTTACAGATGGCCGTGGGGCCTGGCTGCCATGCATCAGAGGCATGGGAGCCAGGCCCCATCACCACTGCTCCATCTCTCCCATTTATTACCCAGTTTGTTTGCATTCTCATCCGCGGCCTTGCCCCGCCGGCCCATCCATCAAACACACACATACCTCCAACCACCGCCTGCCTGACCCCCCTGCCTACCAACACACACACACACACACGCTCACCTCCTAGCTCTCACACTGCTGCCACATCTCCATGCTGACACGTGTCGTCGTCCCCATCCACCAACCCACTTGTGGTTCGAACCTGGGATTCCACCTTCCTCTTTTCCTACTCATCCTCTCCCTAACATACTTCTCCGTCTCTCTGAAGGACTCCAGCATGTTCCGCAGTGTGGTCTCCATCTGGATTGGCTTCTGCTTGGCTCCCTGCGCTGGTGTCGGCCAATGGACCAAACAGTGAAAGGAGATAGCATTGATCAAAACTTCGCCAGTCAATACGCATCAATAGGTATCTAATCTATCTGTAACCTAATAGATACGAGAGTCGATACCCTCGCATGTGTCTGGTCAGGAGCCATGCAGTCCCCAAGGAGTTTATCTACACGTGTGTGTGTGTGTGCATATGCGTGGGAGTGCATGCATGTTTGTGTGCATGTGTAAATGCGTGCATGTGCACACGTGCATGTGAGTGTGTATAGTGTGTATATGTGTATGTGTTGTGTGTGTGTGTGTGTATGTATTGCGTGTGTGTTTGTGTGTGATGAAGGGAAAGAAACACAAAGACAAAACTTGTAGTACACGTTGTCAATAGTCAACAGGAAATCATCCATGGAAATGAAGTGTGCAATGATCTAGTTAATAAGAATGCAAAAGTCAGCTGTGCATTGATCAAACATTCAATCATTCAATGTGTTTTCAATTTGTTTCACAGAGCGAGCAGAGAACATAAATTGTAGATAATTGTAAAACAGGTTTTGTCAAACAATATCCTAACTTATAATAATCTAAAGAGCATGCGATGCTTTAACTAAAATTAATGATACATTAGTTCTTTTTTTTTTTATATGTTGAAAACATCTTTTTTTTTTTACCTGATACTTCTATACACATTTGAATGATAACATTAAATCTAGCCAAATCTAGCTTCAAATCCATATCTCAAAGAGTTGGCTATTTGAAAGTATTTTAAGGTATATTTGAATTACTTCCGTGTTTGCACCTTTGGGACTGTTCCATAGGTTTGGGTCACCAAGCACTTGTCATTTTGATTCCGTTTTATTATAGCCATTTCAGATTTTGATGTCTCGGTTTAATCTTCCATTTGGATGTGATAAGATGATATAATATCAAATAAAACTATAGTTCCATGACCGTGATTCATTTCATCTTCGGAGGCTTTTTAACCTTTGCATGACGGTTGTTTCAACATGTTCTGCTTCACTGAACAACAAGCTTGTCAATGATCCACCCACATGCAGATCTCCTCACACAGCTCGTTCTCTCTGCAGTGGGTTCTGTTGGTTCCCTCCTGTGTGCTCATCACTTTTGTGCTCCGAGCCCATAGGTTCCTGTGCTCCGAGCCCATAGGTTCCTGAGCTCCGAGCCCATAGGTTCCTGTGCTCCGAGCCCATAGGTTCCTGAGCTCCGAGCCCATAGGTTCCTGTGCTCCGAGCCCATAGGTTCCTGTGCTCCGAGCCCATAGGTTCCTGAGCTCCGAGCCCATAGGTTCCTGTGCTCCGAGCGCATAGGTTCCTGTGCTCCGAGCCCATAGGTTCCTGTGCTCCGAGCCCATAGGTTCCTGTGCTCCGAGCCCATAGGTTCCTGTGCAGGGGTTTAGAAACATCTGCACTCTGATTGGTCTTGCACATTTGCACGATCGCAAAGGTTGACCCTTTCTTTATACACTTGTTCAGCTCATAGGGACTGCCTCGATACACACAACATAGTGCCCGATATTCAAAATGGGATGTTTCCAAACATATATACGATTGATTTAGAACAGATCTAAGTGTTCATACTCGTTTGAAATGAACACTGTAATCTATCTCCATTTAGGATTCCGCTGTTGTGTTCGCATCCTGGAAATGGGAGGGCCCGGCCGTTGACAGTATTTTTCAAACTGTATTTGACCCACACCTGACACAAACAAAAATGCCATGAAGATAAGGAACGACCCCATTCCACTGATATTTCATCCAGGGCAGTTCACCTGCTCCTCCTGCCCCTTCTCACAACCACTCTTCAGAAGGCTAGACAGCGCTGTGCCAAGGGCATAGATTTTTCATGTTGTCTCGAGGTCACGTCATTGACCAAAAAGCACGGGCTTCCTGTAAAACGTTACTTTCCTAAAGCTATATCACCATCTGACATGGAGGCTGAAGGAGAAATCAATACTGTTAATTGTGTTTACTGGAGTTGACTCCTTGGCGTTTACACAGAATAATGACATCGGAGACAAACGTTTAGTGGAGGGAAATTGGTGCTGATGGGAACATGAGCGTGTAAACAGGCCTATAGAAGGCTGTCATAATTTAGCTTTGGAAGTCTGTCTTTAGTTCCTTTCAGGAAAGTGCTCTGGATGTGTGCTTGCTGTCCTGATACACACACACAAACACACACACACACACCTCTGTGCATTAAAGATATAAAACACATATTCAAACACGACGTCATACTCACTAAACGCTTTTCTTCACACACACACACCTGTGCATTAAACATATAAAACACATATTCAAACATGATGTCATACTCATAGAAAGGCATTTTTCACACACACACACACACACACACACACACACACACACACACACACACACACACACACACACACACACACACAGCCACAGGGGCCAGAGCTTGGACACACATGTCGTGTTTGGGGGCCAGCTGCCAGAGAATGAAGAATCTTCCTCCAGATTCACTTGTTATTGTGCTGTCTGGGTGACAAGTATACCTATCGAGTGAGTATTTATTTCCGGAATGTTTTGTTCCGTTTTCCTGCAATGATGAATGTTTCTTTTATAAATCCATCGCTGGGGCTTTTAAACCATAAACAATATTTCTCCAGCTCCAGATTCCTTGTGCAGCAGTCTTGGGAAACCTTGAGATTTCGGGGCTCTGATTTAATGGCTCGTAATTCCTGAAAGGCTATCCTTCTTCCCTCTCCGACGCTCCAGTGCTTCAGCCTTAAGGACGGCAGCCTGGCTGGGGTCCCTGTGACCCCCCCCCCCTCCTCCCTCTCAACCCCCAGGACCACCCCAGGAGACTCAAGACCAGTGACGACGCCCCTGTCGCTGTCACTACAGCCCGCGCCCCCGTGACCACGCTGGGAGCGTCGACGCGCGAGACAATTCCACCCGAATGAATGAATTTCAATCCCAACCCTTCTCTACATGTATTTCGAGCTGCGTGTCTCTGTGAAGGTGAACGTGAGTGGAACAGCTGGCAGGTGGGATTGACTTTTCCTGCAACCTGGGACAACATCCGACTGCACCATGGACACTCGCAAAGCAGAAGGATGTTTGGATGGTTGGTTCGGGTGGCTTGCTACTGCTTCAAGAGCAGGTTCGAAGTTGTGAGTGCGTATGGGTGTGGTGTGTAGCCTGTGTGCGCGTTGGTGTGTGTGTGGTGTTACGTGCGTGTGGGTGCGCTGTGGTGCGTGTTTGCATGTGTGGTTTGTGTGTGTGTGTTATGCGCGTGTGATGGGAGGGTAAGAAGGTAACGAGTCCGAAAGTCCGTTTTAAAGGACCAATGAATACACAACCGGTCAACAAAGTACAAGGAACAACAAGTAAAAAAATAAAAAACAATGATTAGGGCCGGTATCTCTAATTGTGTTGCTCTGTTTGCTTGTATTTAATCCCAGTCCCTTCGCCTTGCCTTCATTAACAATGGATGAATTAATTAGAGAAGCTTCATAGGATTTCGGCACGGTGAAGCCAGGAGATAAAACACTCTCTCTCTCTCTCTCTCTCTCTCTCTCTCTCTGTCTCTCTCTCTCTCTCTCGCTCTCTCTCGCTCTCTCTCGCTCTCTCGCTCTATACCCTCTGCTCTTAATTGTATTGTTTGCTTGTCGTGTCGATAGTAGGATTAATTTCACTATAGATCAGCTGTATTGACGTGCTTGTCAATGTTATTCCATTTCTGTAAGGTGCTAATTATAGGGGAACAGGGGGAAGCAAATTGCACTGTAACTTGCCTCACTTGCTTTCCAATAAAACAGAACGAAAACAACATGAATTCCTTTTTAGTTGCTCTCCGTGGGGAGGTAAATCTGGTCCGCTATCTCACCGTCTCTCTGCTCACCAGCTAACTGGGGGAGGGGGGGGGGGGGGTGCCGTGAGACTAGACCTGACGTGTCACCTTTACTTTGAAACAACGTTAACTATTCTGTACCCTTTCTCCTCTGCTGACTGCCACCTTTCATTCTCTCTCTCTTTCTTACCCTCACTTTCTCTAGCTCTCTTCTTTCCCTCGCTCTCTCCTCTCTCTCCTCTCTCTCCTCTCTCTTTTTCTGTCTCCTTCTCTGTTTCTGTCTCTCATCCTCTCTCTCTTTTCTTTCCCTCTCTCCCTTTCTCTCTGTCGCTCTCATCTTGACCCCCTCTCCTCCTCTGAGAGAGTGAGAGGGAGGCAGTTCATAAACAATTAACCGGCTGGGTAAGTGATACACTCAAGCGCTAACAGACCTGAAAAACCTTGCGGTATAAATTCTCGTAATTAACCGAGGGGAAGGTTAGCCATTGGCCCGTATAAACGTCCTAGCGACACCCCACAGTCCTGTGTGCCTCCTCGTGTCGCAAGGCCCGGAGAGAGGATGTCACATGTTCTTTCGGGGCGGACGGCTGCCTGCAGGACAAGACGTCTCGTCGCTGTCGATAATCATTTGAGAAATCCAAAACGCCACGAGACCACCAAATGAGGTGACAAACTGCGTTAGGAAAGTCTGGCATTGATTATATCACTGACACGGCTCTGTGAATCTAGTCTCGATAAACATTTTTCGAGCAATTTACAACGGCGCCAGCCATACCCTCTCTCTCTCCACTCCTATCCGCTTACCTCCACCCGACACAGCGCTCCTTCCTTCCCCTCGTCCCCTCCCTCCCTCGGTACAGTCCTCTAATGAACTGAAAGGTCAGAGCGCTAATAAAACTATTAGCAGAAATGAATCTCTCAGATGTGTTAATGCACTTTTAATTCCTGTTAGCAAATTTCATCCCCCAGCAGTTTGCTGCCCGCTAATGAGAAATAAAACGTTCTGCTCCGGGAAGGGAGGGGGGGGGGGGGAGTCGGGGGAGGGGGGGGTCGACGGTCCGGCTGTTCTACAATATAATTCTCTAACACACAAACACACAAGTATGCCTGCATGCACACTCACACACACACAACTACACTGTACTTCTTTGAATATTCCTCAATTATGCATCACTTTCTCTCCTCAGACTCCCACGCGCTCACCTCACACACGCTCACCTCACACACGCGCCTGCGCTGCGCTGGGTGTTATTCACGGGCCGAGGCTTGTTCTCAGTCCTGTGATTCTGCAGGGTTAATTAAAGAGCACACATCCATCTGTTCTCACTCAGGCTCAACTCTGTCCCCCTCCATCTCTCTCGCTCCCTCTCTTTCTCTCTCTCTCACAACACACACACACACACACATTATACTCTTCTTCCAACGTTGCTCTTTGTCCCCTGAGTAGGAGTCTGACTGAAAACCTGTTCTCTCTCTCTCTCTTACACACACACACACACACACACACACACACACACACACACACACACACACACACCACGAGGTAGACAGACAGGCCCTGATCTGTTGTCTGGGCGCTGTGATAGCCCTGTAACTAATGAGGTACAGGCAGGGTGTGACCCTGCTGTCTGGGAGCCACGTGGGAGCTGTTGTGAGCTTGTCCCACTCTACCCTCTCTGTCACTCACACACTCACACTGGCACTGCTCCACACACACACACATACACACACACTCATACACATACACCAGCACAGCTTCACCATGCATACACCCATACAACAACACACCACCGGCACACACACACACACACACACACACAACCATTCACACCAACCAACACCACTCACACGCCCACACACACATCCCCACACACCAACTCTGCTCCATCACACACACCACCCAAACAACCCCACGCACCCCCGACACCACACACACCACCACTGCTCCATCACACACACCACCCACACACACACAATCCCCACTACCCCCACACACAAGCACTCTGGGAGTTACTGTTCTCATCTATCTATCTATCTATGTATGTACTCAACACTTTTCTTAAAGGTTCATGAGTACACCTTAAGGATGATCTTAGGTCACTACTTTGAGGCACTGCCTTTGTGCCGTTTGAGATTTTGAGATTGACAAGGTGAATCATGACGGACTGTTCAACCCATAGCCCGTGTTGTTACGACACAGGTGACACGGTGACACGGTGACTCCAACAGGCTGTGCAGCGGCCGCTCTCACAAGAACAAGTTGGACAGTCTCCTCTAAGGAGCTCCTCTGCTCGTCCTCCACTCCGCAGAGGAGGACGAAGGAAAACAAAGCGAAAAGAAACGCCAAGCAGAGCAGAAGGGAGGAGAGCCAGAGACATTCCATTACCAAACCGGCCCTTTTAATCAATAAAGAGATCAAAGATATTTTAATCAAAGACGGATTTCCTTGTTTGTCTAATGGCCCTGCCGCCGCGTGTACATAATCTTTAAATGGTGAAAAGGATGCGTAGCCCCCCTTCCTCCATGCCTCCCCAACTCCGAACGGCCACTCATCCATATAAACAGTAAACAGGGCAGTCAGCAGAAAGACACACCAGTCCAGCCCAGAGCACGGACACTCCGCAGACGCCAAATTACATTAGGACGGGTGTATTAAGGGGGAAATTGCATCCTGTAAACTGGAATATTAGCCCCGCACGCCAGCACGCACACACACACACACACGCGCACGCGCCTCCGCGACTTCCTCATAAACCCTCGGCCGTTTCGCTAACACAGATCCATGTACAAGTAGTTACCCTCGCGCGCATTGCAACGACGCACGCACGTCCGTCCCCCCACACACACACACGCACACACACACTGTAACCACTAGGCAGGGGCTATTAGTGTTGAGGCTGTTTGTCGGACACGCAGGCATCCGCTAGCCATGGCTAAAGCCTTCCAATAAGATTAGAGGGGTAACCGGAGCCTCTCCTAGCCCAGCGAACTGAGCTCATTCTGGGCTAACAGGCTTGGAGGTGGTGGGTGGGCTGGATCGTGTTCCCGGAGCTGGTGGGTCAAATACCTATCGGCACTTAATTGAGAGAGGTGAGATGAATAAATATGTATTTGCGTGTGTGTTTGTGCATGGCGTATTGAATTACGCATGCGAGTCTATTGCATTAAGTGTGTGTTTGTGTGTGTGGGGGAGGGCGTGTGTGCACAGTAAACAGT
Organism: Thaleichthys pacificus; assembly: GCA_023658055.1. Classification (NCBI taxonomy): domain Eukaryota; kingdom Metazoa; phylum Chordata; class Actinopteri; order Osmeriformes; family Osmeridae; genus Thaleichthys; species Thaleichthys pacificus. Next base: position 4,165,662 of record CM042863.1, read on the forward strand.
GAACAGGGCCACACTCCCTCACACACACACACACGCACACACACACACACACGGTTAGTGATTCATGCTTTCCGTCAGGCCCCTGTCGGGACCGCTTGGTTCCCCAGCCCCGAGCTCTGTGGCGGCTACAGGAGCTCCAGAGCTGGGCCCGGGGTCATCGTCATGGCTGCTGGAGGGAGGGCGTGCCCGCTCCCGTATCGATCCGCCTTCAGCGTGGAGCTTTGATAGGCTGACCTCTGACCCTCCACTCGGACGAAAAGACAGAGAGAGGGGAATGGGAGGCGTCAGAAAACAGGATGTGTTGAGGGAGAACTGAGGGGGGGGGGGGGGGGGGGGGGGAAGGGGAGTGAGAGGTTTTTTTCAGGAGCTTTTCCTCTGATCTTTTCGCTCTGTCATGACTGTTTGAATGTTCCGTACGCAGCGTATAGAAATGCACACGTGTGTTTGTCTGTGTAGTGTAAAGCGCTGTATGTGCTTATATATTTGAAATGTCTTTTAACATGCCGAGCACTCTCACTTGAAATTGAATTTAGAGAGAGAGAGGGAGGAGAGGGAGGGAAGGAAAGAGAGTGAGAGAGAGAGAGAGAGAGAGAGGGGGATTTGTCCATTGTGTCACATACTGTATAGCCGTATACAAGCAGGGCAGACAACTGCCCAAACAACTGAGCTGCAATTGTATAATTTAAGCCCCCACAGTCTCTGTTTCAGCCATCAGATTACACTATGTGGCGCACGCACACACACACACCACACACGGTTCAACAGCCAGATGAGGGCCCGAGATACTGCTGGCCGTCCCTATATCTGTCTGCTTGCCCACCAGTCCAGCAAGCCCACGGCCCAGTAACCCATCACCAGCCTGTCGGGCGGCAGCCCCGGTGGGGGCCCGGCTCGGTGCCCAGGGGCCAGAGAGGGGCCACACTGGCTCACGGAGCAGACAGGAGGAAGCGTGTCCGGCGTGTCGGAGCCAGAGGAGCCGGAGGAGAGCGGCCATTGTTCTGCCGTCACGCCTGACGGGAGGTGATTTAGGGCCGGGGGGCCGGGGGAGCGTTGGGGGAGGCACGGGGGGGGGGGGGGGGTCAGAGAAGAGGCTTCGTGGACACCCCCTAGACACTTCCCCTCCTCGCCTTCACCCCCTCAAACCCCAACCCACCCCCCACCCCCCCAACCCCGCGTCCGTAACATGGCAGGATGAATCATGGCTGACCCAGTCCACTGGCCCTGTCTCTCTCTCTCTCTCTCTCTCTCTCTCTCTCTCTGAGCCTCTCTTCTACACCCTCTCCTCTGCTGCTCCAACCACCCCACCCCCGCCCCCCCCTCCCCTCCCACCACCACCTAACCTCCCCCTTAACAAACATGACAAATCTGGTGTTTATTTACTTAAAGAGACCCGGGGATGGAGAGGAGAGAGAGGAAGACGGTGGGAGGGGGGGGGGGGGTAAGAAAACTGTGTAAAATCAATACGTGGAGTTAGCGGGTCCTTGGCCTCGGGGCCCGGGCTAGCGGGGCGGCTAGCGGGGTTGGGGCCCCGGGGGGGGGGGGGGGGGGGGAGGGGGGGGGAGAGCGGAGGGCCGGCTCTGGGGCCTCGTGAGGCTCTAATGAGGAGCTGAGAGGCGGGGAGAGCGGAGGGGACGCAGGTGGAGGAGCAGGCTGGGGGCCGGGGGGGGAGAGAACCCTGGCAGCTAGCGACTCGTCCCTCCTCGCTCTCCAACCAGGTGGATGCAGCCAGACGCACGCCTGCTATGTACTTCAAATGAGACGTCCGATACGTTCCCAAAAAACGCTGCTCTGGTTCTATTTGTTGGGTCGTTATCTCTAACGTGACGCGCAGATGTAGTAGGTACAGCAGATCATCAAGGACCAGAAATGCAGTGGTGTTGACATTAGGTTTGGGGCTTATTGTGCTCCGTTATGAGTAGCGGAATCTTCCTCCGGCAATATTACAGAGGGTAGGCAGAGAGCATGTGCTCGACACGTCTGAGTACTTACACGGTTTATGCTTCTGTTTATGCCTGCTTTTGTGCATGCTATTGGTGTTGGTCAAATGTAGTTGCCACGGACGACGTCGGATATTTGGAAGGGCGCAATCATCCGTGAGCGATACGTGCCGACTGTAAGGACAAGAATAGTCGTTGAGGGAGAATCTGGACACGAGACAGCTGAATCTATGGTGCCTATCAGCACCACACGACAGGGACAAAACAGATAAGGTTTCCCTCAGTGGAGAGAGGGAGAGACCCTCCCCTCCCTCGACACCCCCCCCCCCCCCCCCCCCCCGTTGTCAAGGTTTCTGTCAAATCTTCCATGAGGTCGGCCACCCTCCCAGTCCGTCGCTCGGCGGGAGAGAGAGAGGCACCAACATCGGCCTGAGATGATAGGGCTGGAAAATGGAAGTCATATGAAACAGGAGTAACCCCCCCCCACCCCCACACACACACCCCCCTCTCTCTGAACCTCTCTTTTCTCTCTCTCTTTCCATCCTCCATCTCCATCCTAGCCGCCCCCCCCCAACCCCCGCCCCAAAACCACCAGTCCCTCTTCAAGACAAATGGGTCCGGGGCAATGACAGAGTGCCAGGCCTACAAATCACCGCCGCCGACCGGCCGACCGGCCGGCTCGTCCACTGCCTCCTCCTCCCCCCTCCCTCCCCTCCCCTCCCTCCCTCCCCCACCCCCCCCTCCCCCCAACCTTGGCCCTCCATTAGTCATGTGCGTGCCGTGCAGCAGCAGCAGCCGGCAGCCGTAATTAGACAAGGACAAATCGCCGGGCGCGGATGCGGACGGGCTGCTCAGGCCGCTAAATAAGGCCCTGTTACCATACCGACTGTTGGACGGCGAGGAGGGCAATGGAAGGAGGGTTTGGAGGGGGGTGGGGGGGTGGGGAGCCAGGAACGAATTGGGGGGGGGGGGGGGGGAAGAGGTGCAGTGTCCATCCACGCCGTACCCCCTACCCCCCCTCCTGTCCTGGGACCTGGCAACTCATTTGTTATCCTCCAGGCCCCCTGGTTCTCAACCTCCACCCCAGCACCATCACCCCCAACAATCCTCATCCAGGTCCCACATGGAATGGGTTGGATTCCAGGATAGCTGGATGGTCCCATCCTGGTGGAGTGATCCCCAACAGGACCCACACCCAGTCACGCACTGCAGCCAGACATGAGAGGGGAGCGTTAGGGTGAAAAGGTCCGGATACAAACCGAAGTCCAACGCATCATTTGTGCTGAAGACACAGCTTCCCCAAAACATTACGCGCATTCAAAATGACCGACCTGTTCCTTCTCTCGAGAGTGTGAAAAGAGGTGAGGGTAATCGTATAAGTCTATAACGCTGTACACAAACAGGCCTCGGAGGTCTGGTCTCAGTACCATTTAATGAAACAGGAAAGATCCGAACCCACCGAACGACCGAGCACAGATCCCTCTGAGCGTCTTTCACTGAGCGAACGAGACAGAAACCCCATCCATCTCTCCCTTCCAGCCGTGCCAGGGCCAGACCACTACGTCATTTGTTTTTGCGGTTGTCAAACAGACTCTAAATAAATAAATTAAGCAACTAAAGAGTAGGCAGAGCAATAAAGAGGTTTCAGGGTACATTAGGCGTAACATTAGAGGGGTGGAATTAGCAAAAATGAGAAGCCGTCGAATCGGGTTACACACGGGAGGAAGAACCGGCGATCAACAAAATCTAAACGCGAACCCGTACGAGAGGGGAGCAGAGGCAATCCACAAAGGAGCGTGGGTAACGATTGTTTTGGCCAGGTCGGGGCTGTACCTCACTCCTTGGGTGTCAGGGGGTCGACAGGGAGCTGACCGCCGCACGTGTGTATAGTACACACACACACTGCCCACACACACATTGACACACATTCACACACCAAAATGCTCCAGCAGAGCGTATCCTATTGATCTCCCTCCTAATTTCGTAATTAGTTTTTATTGGATTTCATAATCGTCATCAGGACACATCAAAAGAAATTCTAAACCCCAGCAAGAATTTCTGCCCTCCTAAACATTATTTTTTGGGGAGGGGGGAGTTTCATTTTTTCCATTTAGTTTCATTTTTTGCCCTTCAAACTGTGAAAATGAAGCTGTATATTCAATTTTAAGTCCCCAGCTGCGAGAGCAAACGACCCTCCCCCCCCCCCCCCCCCAACCCTCCCGTGCACCAGACAGCTCAGCGTGGACAGCAAACACTGCACAAACACACCGCTTCTCCCATGTGCAGTAAGTGATGTTTAGCATCGCACATTTTCTGCATGATCTGCTGCTATTTGTCACACTCCTACTCTTTTTCCCCCGTCGCCGCGCCACTTGTGGCGCTTGTTTAACTTCCGAGGAGCCCGGGGAGTCGAGCTAGAGAGGGGCGGTAAGCCAACAGCACTTCTTCGGGAGATATACTTGCACACTTGGAGGTCTTAAAAATACGAACTGTCGATAAACAGTGGGACCTGGAATACGTTGATATGCTACAACTGGGGTTGGGATTGGGGCTCGCTGCATAATTAGTTCATGAACTATAAATGACTCGCTAATGGCAACTTTACGTCGGTTTTGCAAAAGTAATAGGACTGTCACATGGCCTTCAAGCGATTGTGTTTGGGATATTACATCATTATCTTGTTCTACTCATTTCCTGATTTTAAAACGGTATTCTTCGTTCCTGTCCTAACCAGCATGAACATGAGCCAAGAGAGACACCGTTCCAGTTAAGAGAGAGCTTCCAGTAAAGAGCAACTGTCTCGCTGACCTCCCACTGACCTCTAAACGTCTACCACCTGGTCAGTGTCTCTCCCGACAGCATTAAACAACCACATGTCCATCTGCTATCCTCTGAGAGCAACTCCACACACTGGTCAACCTCCCCAACACAGGAAACCGGCCCAGAATTCCAGAGGATTCACACAGAGGACATCCTCGTTGACGGAACCAGGGTCCATCGCGGTGAAAGCCTTTTTCCAAGAAGCGCTGAGCGGCTGACGGTCATTAGGATGTTTATCCGGAGGGTTCTGTCCCTTCTGGGCCTGTGGTGCTGAGAGACGTTATGAGGACAATTAAATGAGCGCTGAAAAAGGTCTGCAGAGGTCAAAGATGAAAACAGAAAACGAACATTTTGATGTTTTCGGTTCTCTGGGGGGCATTATCCCCTCTGACACCTGTTTGTAAGATGACTCTGGAACAATGGAGAGGATTTTCGCATTTGTTACTGGAAAGACCAGTCCCCCAGGATGAGGGCTCGACGCTGTCTGATTGGAGCACACCTCGTCCAGAAACATTCTGAGACAGAACTGGTCTGAAAAAACACAAAATGACTGTCATATGAGGGGGAAATGAGAAAATATAAGGGGGAGCGAGTATAGCTAGAGAGTGAGAAATAGAGAGGGACAGAGAGGCATAGGGAGAGAGAAAGAAAGGGGGAGAGAGAGAGAGAGAGAGAGAGAGAGAGAGAGAGAGAGAGAGAGAGAGAGAGAGAGAGAGAGAGAGAGAGAGAGAGAGAGAGAGAGAGAGAGGTGACCTTAGATCTCTGTGCATCTTCACGCTGGTGTTCTGAGGTCATGGGAGAGGTCATGACCTGGAAGTGCTCCAAAAGTCCCCCCTCCCTCTCTTACCTCAATCACTCTCATTATTTGCCCATTGGCAGATGTTTAACGGCCCGGCGCTACGATTTTCCCACTCGGTCTCTCCCAACGATGGGCCCATTTTCACATTCTCTGATTTGAATGTGCACTTGAAACAAGACACAAAAGCCATAAAGCATGTTTCAACCCGGGGGCTTGGTGTGGACTGGATATGGAGATGAAGCCATTAGACACCAGCACAGCACTCAGGTAATGAGGGAGGAAGGAGGGAGGGAGGGAGGGAAGGGGAGTGGGGGAAAAGAAGAGAGACGAAGAAATGTAATAACTGGTCAATCGCGAAGCGCCTAAAATGGCCTCCTCCTCCCCCCCGTCTGCACATTCCTCCTTCCTAAGTTCACATATCTGACGACAGGCACATGTGGTGGGGTCGGCTAAGGATAAGCACTCTCACTTGGACATTTCCTTATCGGGTAAGTGTGCCGAGCATGAGGAGACACGACAGTATTGAGACCCACCCACAGGGAATACAATGGAGGGTCCTGGACAATACGATTTGAACCCTTCAAATCCCTGCAGGACATAAACACTACCTGGACTCGTCAAACCTCGAAACCTCATCTAACCCTCCACCGGTCAGAGACGTCTGTCTGCAGTGTGTGTGTGTGTGTGTGTGTGTGTGTGTGAGTGTGTGTGAGAGAAAGACAGAGAGTGTTAGGGGGGGTCCACAGGTCAGCGGTGCAGGCTTAAATCCCAGTGAAGATGTTTTTGGCCTTGATCACCGTGGCGATCGATCCCGGACTTATTCCCACTCAGATACGTCTTATTTTATTAGTGACTTCGGCCTTCTGCCGCCCCATTCCGCTGTGATCAATACAGCCAGGGGAACGGCCCGTATTTTTCTCACTTTTAGTGCCTTAACGCTGTTTAAACCGTGTCACCTGATAAACGGCAGGCCCTCCCCAAACGCTGATTTCCTATTGATTTCTCCCTCATTCCGCCATCCCTCGCTTCGTCACTCTCCCATTGTTTTTATCTCGAGTTATCTCTCCTCTCCTCTCTCCCGCCATCCCCTTCCTGCCTTCCTTCTTGGCCCCTTTAGAGGCAGGCCGCACGCCGCCATTTTAGGAGCGAGTGTATCGCACACGTATGAGACCCATACGTGTGCGACAGCATGGGTCTCAGAGAGCGGGCGCGCGTTTGACGGCGTACGCGCATGTGTGCACGCGTGCTTAAATACAGTATGTCTGTGTGTGCATGCCAGAGCACCTGTGTGTGTGTGTGTGTGTGTGCATGAGTGAGTGCGAGTGTGTGTGTGTGTGTGTGCACAGAGCAAAGCCTCCTCAGAACCTCAGAACAGGATCTAAAGACAGTGCCATACGACAGATGCCATGACAACCTGGAGGAAGACAGCACCATCCATCATCACTGGTAGTCATGATGATGAAAGCAGTGTTTGGAGGGTTGGGGTGGGGGGGGGGGGGGGGAAGGGGGAGTGGGGGGTGCGTGTGCTGGGCACACGGGGATCTCTAGTGGGACATCACGCCAGGCTAGCAGGCTTCCAGGAAGGCGCTACTGAGTAAACATGTCCTTTCAGTTTTCGTATGCGTCTGAATTAACGGTGTAATCATTACAGCTGGGAGATGGTGTCTCTTCGCGTTCGCTCCCTGCATTATTTATGCAAAATTACACCAGCTTCTGCTCCTTGCCCCGACTTTCCAAGCCGGCCCGCCAGCCTGCCAGTGCCCTTATCGATCTCTCATTTGAGGCGCTTCCGTAAATTCCACAATGAATCCCTTCCCCTGCCTCAATACCATTAATACCATTAAACACAAAGCCCTTATCACCAGCCACTTTTAAAGATCATTGTGTTCAAGCCAGGTATCACCTCAGATCTTCACCCAGGAGGAAATGCAATGATTGCATGCTCGGGAGAATTTATACAATCTTGGGTTGCTCTGTATCTAAACTGGGACGATAGCAAATGTGTCTCAAACACAGTTCTGTTGAAAGTTTATCTCGAGACGTTCGTGAATAGTGAACTTGAGGAACAACTGGGGAAACAATCACATGTTGGAAACACTGCAAACTAAGCTCGTAAGCTCTCCAGAAAATATCGGCTAGATCTCCCAGCCTTGTCTGAAACACTAATGCGATACGAATCCGAAGAAATCAGCGAAGGACGGTGTGAACTCTGAACAAGCAAACGCCATAAACATCTGTTACCGGCTCCACTAACGCAAACTGGCCTTCACCCTTTTTACACTGGGTTAAGTGATAAAGGGGCCATTTCCAGGCAAGGCCTGCCAAGTTACCCAGCGAGGGCTGGAGCACTGAGGAACAGAGCACGGTGGTAACAAGAGCGGGAGAGAGAGAGAGAAAGAGAGAGAGGCACAGCTTTTCTATTAACACTGAGGAGACGAGTTAACAGGCTTGTGTGTTGGGAGAGGAACTGTGCCCCATCCCCCCCCCTCTCCCCCCCCCAACACGGATGCCCCCCTTCGAACCCCCCCCCCCCCTCCTCCTCCTCACTCCTCCACGCCCCTACGCCCAGCCCGGGGGGGGCCCCTCACAGTAAGAGGAGTTTGAGCACCAGCTAGTGGTGGCGTCGCGCCACTGCCCCGGACGCCCCCCCCTCCTCCGAACACATTAATCATGACCAGGCGAGTGTAAAATTCAATCGGCTCCTTCCATCCATTTCGAGTGTAGCAGACTGAAGGCCGGCCTTGTAGTGCCTGAGAAAGGAGGGATGAGGGGAGGGGGGGGAAGAGGGGGAGGGAGGAGGGGAGAGAGGGGGAGGGAGGGAGGGAGGGGGGGGGTAGAGAGACGCTCCCTACACTTCATCAGGACCCCCACTTCATAACAAATGGAGTGTCTCTCCGGCGGAGGAGTGCCATCAGAAACGCGCGTTCTCTCTATCCATTTAATTCCGGCGCTGGGGGAAAGGGTCAGGGAGGGAGCAGTGGGTGTGCGGCTGGGCTCCCTGCTCGCCGCTTCCCCAGTCACACAGTAAACTACCTTTTAGGAATTGTTTCTCAATAAGAAATGATCAGTCCATTTATCTGCACCAGGCGGGCCTGTCTCCTCACCCAGACCTCCAATATTTTTCGTTTGACCTGATCAGGGCTATAAACCAGACCGAGACACTTTCAATTTGTCACCCGGGGAGGCCGCGGCGAGCCTCGCACAACTGATTGCATCCTCCCTCCCAAATGTAAAAATTCCTCCCTTGCTTGAAGTCTCCCACCACTCCCCCCTCGCGATATTCCATTATTTTCATTTCATTTTTTTTCTTTTGGACTTCTTAGTATTTATCATAAAAGGCTACAGCCAGTCTGGTTCCCATCGTGCCCCACTTTATCTCAAGGCACGCTTTTGTAACACATTATATCCAGCTCATGGTTCATTCACCCAACACATTTCTTTAAGTATTGTATTCTCTTTACCACAGGTAGCCGATGCATCTGCACCGTGTCCTGTTCTAGGTTGTGAATCTGGCACTGAGGCGGTGTTAAGGTCCTTGTTTACCCATGTTTCAGCATTGTGGGAAATAACTAATTAACGCATGGTTAATAAGAGTAAAGGTCCTATAGGGATGTCAAAACAAGAGTACTCAGAAAAAGAGGACTATTTAACTATTGAATTCTATTAACCCCATCCACGTTGATGCGCCATTAGTAGTTTCCTCCAGGAGGACAGGTTAATGTTTGCTGAGGCAGGATGGAAGCATGTGAGCCTTCTGTCCTTTTCTCTGCTCATCACAAGGTCAACAGACTGGATGGCACTGAAGGGAGTGATTGGAAATCCCCCCAATAAGATATGGAGTTTCGACGTCAACAACGTCCAACAATTAAGATTCGAACTTACAAATGTTCCGATATTTTGATATTTTCTAATATCCTACAGTAAACTTGATTATCTGAAACAAATGATATGTATATCATGTAAAAATGCATCAAGATATCGCTTAAGAGGGTCGATAGGCCACTCTTGCCGCTTCAATGGTTGTGAAAGAAAAAAAAACGAACAGATTGTTTTCTTTCAAAACATATGTAAACTTTGAACAGGGGGTAATTACAAACCATGCATGACTTCCCTGCCCATCAAGCCAGTAAAAACAGTTAACCATTCTTCAAATTGGACATAACACGTCAATGATTTTTTCTTTTCTTTTCTATCTGAAACATGGGAGGATTACAGAACCAAGCTGTTCAAATTGCTGCGTCAGACAAATCCAGTCCTTTAATCACTAATGGCTACTGTTGTCCAAACGCTGAAGTTACACAACAATGATGACCAACTGAGTGAGACTGACAAACAATTTTGGATATTGTAAAGACGACTTACATCGTTGTAGCCTACGTCAGTCTAAGTCTGCTTGAAAATGGATTTGAGTTACAGCTCAATACACTTAGACAGTAGGCCAACTTGTTTAAAAATGTATATTCTGTTTACCCTACAACTATGGAATTTGTCACCATCTTAAGGTCTCCAAAATAGGGCAGGGGCTACTCAAGCAGTGGCAAAAATCAGCTATAAATTTTGGGGGGGGACAATTATATGACATTTTCTCAAGAGCAATTCCTGAGGGGGACACCAAAATCACTGCTGTAACACATAGCCTACATTGTAATATGTTACATGTATATTATTAGTATTATTGAAATGTCCTTATGTTTACAGTGATTTATTGGGGGGGGACAAATCATATTTTTCACAGGATGGGGGGGGGGGGGTTGTGTCCCCCCTGTCCCCCCCCGGGACTTCCGCCTATGTACTCAAGAGCTGCATCTATAGTAAGTCAACCATCTGCAGCTATCTTGAGGGTTAGGGCAGAAGTGTGTGGATTGTCTGTGACGGTGAACAGCTTCAGTGTTGGCCAATTAGCCTGTGTAACTAATTATTGTTCCAGGGGCTAATGGACATAGGTGTTGTGTTGCTTTTGAAACAAGGAACGTACATTAAGCCTTCCAGTCCTGCTGTCAACATCGACACTCCGCGCCGTTATCTCGGAAATCGGCATCGCTTCCGTCCGTCAGAGTCGTTTCGTCCCTCCCCGGGGAGTCTGGCTGCGTTTCCCGCTTCCTGCCACTCATCACACCGATCGGAGCGCTAGAATGTCAGCCGCTGTCTTCCCGCTGCCCGCTCATGGTCTTTAGGATAATGGTCCAAAATAAGAGACAAAATGATAGCCCAATTTGTGCTAACGCATAGACCTACTTTTGTGTTTAAACTAATCAGTTTGATCTATCGTGTCTTCACTAACATTTGTCAACGTTTCCTTGGGTTCATGCAGATGGCCTAGTGAAAATGATTTCACAGGAAGCAAAAACTGTGGAATAGAAGCGATGTGCACTGATGCTTACTGGGACAGCAATCTCAATTAGCATATATGAGAAACTGATTCTAATATATATATATATATATAAACTATGTATAGCTATAAACTAATACTATTTAGTTCAATTTCCCAAATTATCCAAAATGGTGTGAATTGTACAAACATGTTAATTAAAATGCCCCCAACAAGTTGCACTGATATCTTAAAGCTGGAGTGTTCAATCCTGGTTAAGCTTCTGCAGAGCTAGACAACGACCCATTCATTTGAACCAGGTGTGTTGGAGCAGGACCAGGGTTGAAGACCTTAAAATACTATCACTAACTTGATATCGCATCACTTTGAAGATGAATATGCTACTTGATCATGAAATAAGGAGGAATTCCGGTTCAGGCAGTGTTTGTAGTACAACACTGACACCTCCTGGCAACGAAAATCAAACAGCTCGGATCTGCCAGCGTGATTCAGATCTGCTACCCTCCAATATTACACGCAACTCTAATTGAGTACATTGGATGTACCAATCCAAACACATGCAATGTGACGCGTTGCGAAACGTAGTTAATACAGCAGCCGTTAGCACAGCTTAACACCAACTTCACCAGGCAGTGAGACAGACACAATTCAGTGTGTGACCAGACATTTTATTTGTTATTTTTAAGATGTGCTGGACAGAAAGTGAGGGGAATACAACTGCTTCCTAGGAGCGAGTACAGACGTCTACAGATTACAGTTAGGCTGTTTACAGATTAAGATTATCAGCATGTGACAAAGAGAAAGACGTCCTCTCATCGACTAAGTGTTGTTCAAGAGTTACCACCTCACATGCAAGAGTATCTTCACTTGTATACGTCACTAATAGAATTGCATCTATTGTAGGCTATGTATCCAGAGATTGGAGGCAGTTACAAAATGTGCCTACTTCTTGTCATAGGGACAAGGCATCTATATGTAAACCCATGCAGACAGTCAATAAAGTTCAGGACAGCAACCTTACTGATATGAAAGCAGGACCTAGTGGATTCAAACGTGTTTTTTTTTTGTTCTCTGGCTTTCTGTGGCTTTCGGAAACTTCTGGTGTGAAATCCTCCTTCCTGAAGGCATTTCAACAAAGGAATGAGAGAAAATAAAAAAACAGCAGACAATGATGTAGGTCTCGGGTGGAGTCGGGGAACACATCACATAACTTGTGCCTTTGCTCTAAACATTGATGACACTGACTAAGAGGGAGGTGTACAACAGTGCAGTGGTTGATTGGAAACATGGTCTGAGGCTCGAGGGGGAAAGAGATGCTACTGTGATGGCCAAAGAAACATGGCTAAAAAAATATCAACCTTTTTTGTTGTTTTTTATTTGTATTTTCTTTTAGGCTTCGTATGTGTCTTTCGATGCACTTGACACTACCCTCAGGAACAAATGGCACTTTTCAGCTGTAGTTCTGATTGCATGTGTTGCACTTACAATGCTATGGTTCTATTTGCACATTTCATTTCCGAAAGAAAAATGAAACGTGAAATATGGTTTTGATACAAAATATTATTTGGCACAGAACGGTTAAAAAGGCCACAATGTTTGAGCTGGACAGTTAGTAAAAGTGGCACCGGGTTCTACGGCAACTGTCCGGAAGCAAAGAGGTCTTTTGTCACAGTTAACTCATTAGTCGTACATTCTGTGTCGACTAATCAAAACCCAAACATGCATTCCATATGAGGTGTAGTCTTGTATATGAGACAGTCCCCAATGTGGATGTGCAGATAACTGAAGCTCTAGAACGAGACTTGTTGAAAGATGAGGAGCCTGGGTACCCCTGCTTTTCCGAGCTCAACAATGCCAAATCGCTGGCTTTCAACACAGACAGGCTAACGTAGCATCTAAACAGACCGGCCAACGTAGCGACGAACTCCTGTAGCACCCAGGCTCAAAGAGGGGAGAAGCACGTTAGCCCCCAAAAAAGTCAACAAACCGCGGTCCCTCGTTTAAAAAAACAAAAAACCCGCCACATCCTCTCATTCTTCACTCGTTCATATACTGTATTTACCGCGCCAATGCCACAACGAAAAAAACGATAGCCATAAAAAAATAACCATGGAGGCTCACGTGGTCTACTGGACGTGAGCCTGTTCTGTCTATGTACAGGTGGAGGTTCAACACTGTCCCCTACACGCTAGAAAGGACCCTTCGTGACCAACGGCCTTGGCTTTGACCCCTCCCTTTCTCACCTACCCCACTCTGGGAGCACAAACTTCCAAGAGCAGGATGAAATCGCGTGCCGTCGGCCATGGACAATATATTGCCCTTTGTCCGGTTCTTTCCAGCGTGAACGGATAGTGCCTCGTCTACATACATGTGCAGGAGTTGTGACGGCAGACATGGGAAATAAATATATAGTACATCTGTATATACAGGGGAGATGAGTGAGGGAGAGGGGGGGGTTGTGGGGGTGGGGGGGGATGGGGGGCACAGTGTTTAAAGAAGGGGGTGTGTTCTCTTCCTCGTCTCCTCTCTCTGCCGGGGCGGGGCTGGCTCAGCTTAGAGGACCCGGGATCTCTTGCTGGCCAATGACCCATGCTGGAGGAGGGAGGGAGGGGGGGAGACATTCAGAAAAGGAAAGAGAGAGAGAGAGAGAGAGAGACCGAAAAAGAGAACGTTAATGACACAAAATTGTCAACAAGTGGCAAATAAACACAGCGCGAGTCTGCTTCAGCTGGTCTGTGAGGGGATGGCGCCCTCTAGTGTGACGCAGCGTGATCAACTCTAACGTTGTTTTTCTGTCAAAGTGCAATCGACCGGCCCGCTTTGTGAAAAGCGGTGAACGCTGAATGGATTTCTGTCTGTCTGTTTCCAGGTGGGACATGGGGGGGGGGGGTTCCTCACGTACCTTGGCCTGCTTGTAGAAGTGAGGTGCCAGCTCAACCAACCAGGACGACTCCACAGCGGTCACATCGCGCATGTAATACTTGGCCGTCTGCACCACCTCATTGAAGACAACCCTGGTGGTGGAGCGGAGAGGTGGTTCGGGGGTTCGTAGAAACAGGAAAAGAAACGAAAGAGAGAAAAGGACAGAGAGAGAGAGAGAGAGAGAAGGACAGAAGGACAGAGAGAGAGAGAGTCAAATACAGGAAAGACTACAGCGAGAAACCATAGAGGGCAATAACATTCCTCATAGATGTCCAATATGCTTTGGAAAATAAGCCTTGAAACGTCAATACGCCTTGCATAATGCCCTCCATTTAATGCGCCACTAAAAGCTCTGCCTGACTGAGATCGGCAGTTGGAGGCCTCGCGCGCGAAAACAACACACCACTCACCACTTTGGAGGCTTCTCTCCGTACAGCACTGAGTTGGGGTGGATGTGAAGCTCGCGGTCATCTCGTAAGGTCCTGAGAGCGGAGAGGGGCCGAACGGAAGGAGGGAAGGGAGAGACGGAAAGAGTGAGACGGAGGGCGGGAGAAATAAGAGGGGGAGGGAGCGACACGGGGAGAAAGAGAGAGGGAGAACCCATTGGAACAGTGCCAGCAGTGTGTAATGTGTGGGTCAAGGAGAAGGGGGGTGGGGGGGGGGGGGGGTGAAGGAGGTCCTCACCGGTAGGAGCCTGAGTGGTGCATGCGGGCAGCGTTGGAGAAGAACCCTGACGCGATACACCTCAGGATCACGTCTGGATCTCCTGGAGAACAAGAACAACGGAGATGTTGTCGCGAGATGTGGAACGGCTGAATACATGAATACACACACACAGAGCCCACCCACCCCCCCACAGGGAGAGATGCCGACCTTCGCTGGAGGTGCGCGGCACCTTGAACTTGTTCATGAGACGTCTGAGTTGCTCTCGCACAGTCATGGCGCGCAGGAGCCCCTTGTAGTTGAGGAAGTGCTCCTGGCACCACTGGGAGCTCTTCTGGTGCTGGGGGGAGAGAAACAAGTTAGACCGGGTCCAGAATACACTAGGGCTGTCAAGCGGAAAAAGAAATGCTACTGCGATTAATCGCATGACTGTCCACGATTAATCGCATGACTGTCCACGATAAATCACATGACTGTCCACAATAAATCGCATGACTGTCCACGATAGATCGCAAATGAATCGCACGTTTTTGATCTGCTCAGAGTGTATGGGAGGGGGCCAAATCTGCTTGTTTGATGTGTGTATATTTTTGGAAATCAATTAATAACACAAAACAAATATTGTCTAGAAACCCTCAGGTAGGCCTGCTGCATTTAGCATTACTATGCTCAAAACATGGCAAAGTCGATTACTTAGCATCTAAGAAAGTAACTCTTCTATTTAGCCTTTTTTTGAAAGCTTGCTGCTTGTAGGTTTGTCCACGGGTGTCCCTTGCACACTGTCAAGCTTGGTCTGATGTAAGCGAGATGTTTCATGGCTAGCGGGGCTGTCTGCATTAGCTGTGTGCTTGGCTAGCAAATGGTATTTAAGACTTGATGTACTCCGGTGGTAACTCAATTCACATCGACAGCAACTGCAAATGACTTGAGTCTCGTCGACGGACCCATATGGACCCTTTGTAGCT
Organism: Thaleichthys pacificus; assembly: GCA_023658055.1. Taxonomy (NCBI): domain Eukaryota; kingdom Metazoa; phylum Chordata; class Actinopteri; order Osmeriformes; family Osmeridae; genus Thaleichthys; species Thaleichthys pacificus. Next base: position 4,181,097 of record CM042863.1, read on the forward strand.
GAACTTGCCATATAAAATACTCTTTTCTTCATCAATTGCTTGCTTGTTGCCATCCTACAAAGGACAATCGGGGCCACGCAAGTTGAAATTCCGGTTTATTCTCGAAACACAGGGGTACTTTTCCAGGGCTCTAACAGTCTTCTGCACCATTCGACTAGTCCCTGTATCAATGGCTCAAACAAACGTGTGGGGTTTGCGTCTTGCTGCATTACATGCGACAGCCCTGGGATATACCCATGGCCATGTCAAAGTAAACGTCAGCCTCTTCCTCTCCTTTCTACAGTTCCTGTACACTCCCCACTCCGTGATACACTGCTGATGTCCCATAAAGCACCGCCCTGCAGGCTGCAGCTAGTTAGCTCGGGTAAACCGGCCTGGCTTGTTCACAGCAGGCTGATGCTGAACCCCTCCACCAGTCCTAACATGCTTGTCGTACTAAGAACTACCACTACACTATCATTTATGCTGGTCTAGGTAACTGGTGGGTCCTCGACGATGCGTCAGCTGACTTCAGAGCACTTGGGCAGTCCCACAGGGATCAGCGATTGGCTCTTTGTTTGGTTGAATACGTACACTGGGTCTTCTGAACACACCGTCCCCCATCCCCAACATCCCCCAAACTCATCAAGCTTCACTGGCTCCCCGTCTCTCATCCAAGGGCATTTAAAAACCCTTCTGCTCACCAAAGTCCTCCATAACTCAGCGCCCACATATCAACCTTCAGAATCAATAACTCCCTCCAGTTCTCTCCCCCTGGTGTCCTCAACACCTCCTCAGTCTTAGCAAGGCTTTCTACTGCAGAGCACCTAGAGGCCTTCATGGTCTTGAAAGGTGGCAAACAAATAATGTGTCTTTATTATTCAACTTTGAAGACCGTATAAAGCAGGGGTCCCCAAACTCCGGCCTGTGGGCCAAATACGGCCCACCAACGCATTTGGCCCGGCCCTCTGAACAACGCCAGAGAGGTTTACACTGATTAATATGCATAAGCAAGTAAATGTTTTGATTTCAATAGCTATGAATATGAAAAAAGGTAATTACGACATTAATAATGCTCTTTTAATAGGCTACATATCCCTTGATATGTATGGATGTACGGTGCATAATAAACGAATCTAGCATAATAAATACATTTAAAATCATAATAAAATCTCCACAATAATACTGGTAGTCACTCCGGCCCATGTAATATTCTGTTACAGACGACCCGGCCCCACATTAAAGACAGGAAAAATGATCTGGCCCTCGCAGAAAAAGGTTTGGGGACCCCTGGTATAAAGTCATGTTCAGCCCCACGGTGGCGTGCATTAGCCTGGTCCTAACCAGACCCTCGTACATTAGGAGGAGGGCAGAGCCAGGCTAGGCGTGCATACGCTTGTTCTGGAAATAAAGATGTTTCCTACCAGTCCCTAACGTCCGTCCCTACCTTGATGAATGCCTCGTAGACATTGAGCATGGTGAGGTGATCTCCCTCCGCCACAGCAAACTTCCTGTGTTCACGGGCCTACAGATGACAGCACGCACACACACACGCACACGCACACACACACACAATGCATTGAGTAACGGACTTCCAAGTCTCCTTTTTATCTCCAACCATAACATTTGATTTGTGTCTACAATTCCCTTTACTGGACCGGAAAAGCTGGATTTTAGAATACACTGCAGCCTTTGATAAACATACAGCTGCAGCTTGAAATGTTACGGACAAATCAGTTCCGAGCCAGCGTCAACCTTGAGCGTGTCGGCCCAAGACCTGTTTTTTTTCTACTTACGGCTGCCTTCTTCTGATTGGACGGCACGACAAAGATGTTCTGGATCTGCATCATGGCTGCTATGGTGACAATCTCCTTGGAGCAGCTGAAGTTGCCAGACTCCAGCAGCATCTTGGCAAACATGGGGCTCAGGGGGAACTCTGCCATCCTCACGCCCATGGGGTCGGTCAGACGGCCATACTGGTCCAGACCTGACACACCGACAAGAGGACAGATGGACAGACAGACAGATACAGACAGACAGGCAGACAGACAGACAGGGTCAGTCAGAATCAGACTGAGTGTTTGGACGCTGATGTTCCAGCTGGCTGTGTAGATGTTCTCACCTCCCAGAGCATAGAGCAGCTCCAGAGCCTGCACCATGGACTGGGCCGGCGGAGGCTGCACAGGAGACAGGGTTAGCCTTGCAGCTGGTACACACTCACACAGCTTCACACTCTTGGATTTTCACCCTCTCTTACCCCCATATCTCCCACTAGCACAGTGGCTAACGCTATGTGCAGGCATCACAAGTTCTCAGAGTTCGACGCATCCCTGCAGGTGAAAAACCCAATGTTCCTAAACACGCTGTGCCCCCTTTAACTCTCACTGCCACCTTTACCAGTTGCTCGTCGACCATCGTCATGGTGTTGTGAATGAGCGCACGCGAGTGTGTGACTGTGTGTAGGCGGTGGGTCATTGGTGAGGGTGTGTAGGCGGTGGGTCAGGGGTGAGGGTGTGTAGGCGGTGGGTCAGGGGTGAGGGTGTGTAGGCGGTGGGTCATTGGTGAGGGTGTGTAGGCGGTGGGTTAGGGGTGAGGGTGTGTAGGCGGTGGGTCAGGGGTGAGGGTGTGTAGGCGGTGGGTCATTGGTGAGGGTGTGTAGGCGGTGGGTTAGGGGTGAGGGTGTGTAGGCGGTGGGTCAGGGGTGAGGGTGTGTAGGCGGTGGGTCAGGGGTGAGGGTGTGTAGGCGGTGGGTCAGGGGTGAGGGTGTGTAGGTGGTGGGTCAGGGGTGAGGGTGTGTAGGCGGTGGGTCAGGGGTGAGGGTGTGTAGGCGGTGGGTCAGGGGTGAGGGTGTGTAGGCGGTGGGTCAGGGGTGAGGGTGTGTAGGCGGTGGGTCAGGGGTGAGGGTGTGTAGGCGGTGGGTCAGGGGTGAGGGTGTGTAGGTGGTGGGTCAGGGGTGAGGGTGTGTAGGTGGTGGGTCAGGGGTGAGGGTGTGTAGGCGGTGGGTTAGGGGTGAGGGTGTGTAGGCGGTGGGTCAGGGGTGAGGGTGTGTAGGTGGTGGGTCAGGGGTGAGGGTGTGTAGGTGGTGGGTCAGGGGTGAGGGTGTGTAGGTGGTGGGTCAGGGGTGAGGGTGTGTAGGTGGTGGGTCAGGGGTGAGGGTGTGTAGGTGGTGGGTCAGGGGTGAGGGTGTGTAGGCGGTGGGTTAGGGGTGAGGGTGTGTAGGCGGTGGGTCAGGGGTGAGGGTGTGTAGGTGGTGGGTCAGGGGTGAGGGTGTGTAGGTGGTGGGTCAGGGGTGAGGGTGTGTAGGTGGTGGGTCAGGGGTGAGGGTGTGTAGGCGGTGGGTCAGGGGTGAGGGTGTGTAGGCGGTGGGTTAGGGGTGAGGGTGTGTAGGCGGTGGGTCAGGGGTGAGGGTGTGTAGGCGGTGGGTTAGGGGTGAGGGTGTGTAGGCGGTGGGTTAGGGGTGAGGGTGTGTAGGCGGTGGGTTAGGGGTAAGGGTGTGTAGGCGGTGGGTCAGGGGTGAGGGTGTGTAGGCGGTGGGTTAGGGGTGAGGGTGTGTAGGTGGTGGGTCAGGGGTGAGGGTGTGTAGGTGGTGGGTCAGGGGTGAGGGTGTGTAGGTGGTGGGTCAGGGGTGAGGGTGTGTAGGTGGTGGGTCAGGGGTGAGGGTGTGTAGGTGGTGGGTCAGGGGTGAGGGTGTGTAGGTGGTGGGTCAGGGGTGAGGGTGTGTAGGTGGTGGGTCAGGGGTGAGGGTGTGTAGGTGGTGGGTCAGGGGTGAGGGTGTGACGTCGACGTCACTCACAGAGAGGAAGCTGAAGCGCAGCACGTTGTCTATCCCCAGAGCCTTCAGCTGCAGGATGACTGGAGCCAGGTTGGTGCGCTGCATCTCTGGCACTGTGGAGGCCGGCAACTTCTCAAAGTCCTCCTCTGTCACACACACACACACACAGGGAATCATAAACAACAGGAAATGCCACGTTGTATGAGGGGTAGATGACTAAAAAGGGACTACAAGCAGTTACTGTACACAATCCCCATTCCCTCCCAACCTGACTTCGCCAGATGGTTCGTTACACATAACCATCTGGGGAAGTGGTCCTTGGAAACTGTTTGGAAAAGAGCAGGCACTTTTTAAATCATCTTTGGCAGGTGATTGGCTGAACCATCTGTCCATCACTAGGGGCTTAACTTCAACCATGCCAGTAGCTGCCAGTATCCTCAAAAGGAAGCCGATTGGTCCAAACCAACACACTCACACAGACACACACCTGTGTATAGTCTGAAGCACTTCCCCGGACGGTTGCGGCCCCCTCTCCCGGCCCTCTGGCTGGCCGAGGCCTTGGAGATGGGCGTGACCACCAGAGACTCGATGGCCGTGCGGGGGTTGTAGGCTCGCAGCTTGACGAACGCACAGTCGATCACAAACACCACCCCGTTGATGGTGATGGACGTCTCCGCTATGTTCGTGGCCACCACCACCTGGGCGCGGGAGAAGGACGGCGGAGGGATTGAAAGTCGGGTACCAGCATACACAGAAATGAAACGTCGTCTGGGTGCTAGGTTACAGTATTGAACGGACAGACGCATTTTCCGCCGGATCTTCCAAAGCAGATGAGGGGGCCGTTAGAAGAGACGCCGTTAGAAGAGGTCGGAAGGCCGGTTTACCTTGCGGACGGTTGGGGGCGCCCGCTCAAACACCTTCATCTGCTCGGGGTAGGGCAGGCCGGCGTACATGGGCAGCACCCGGAGGTGCTTCTTCATGCCGTACCTGGAGAGGGCCCGCGCCTGCTCCTGCAGCAACGACACCACCTTCTCCACCTCCTCCTGCAGGGCAACACACAGGGGACATACAGGACTGCTGCTCTCCACAGAGAGGAGCACTGAACCCGCGCTCATCCAGACCCGTGTGTGTCTCACAATGACCCGGCGAGACTAATTCTAATCGACATGAAGTCAGTGTTCAATGAGAGTGTGGTGATTGTTGTACTACGGCTGACTGGAAATGTGAGCAAACTAAATACGGTGAAAAGCATTTTCTCCATTATTTAGATTATTTAAATCTGCCATCCTCTCCATTCTAGATGACTGTTTTAGAGTGTTACATAAGTCGACATCCTCACTTCCCACCCACTTCAGACATCCCCAAACGTGCTGCCTTTAGCAAACATAAAATATTGAAAAGGTTCCATTTAGCTACTTCTCAAATTCTGGACATGGCAAATGGAGGATGTCTAGTGTTTGTGTCATGTTGGAACGGACCTGTCCGGTGAGGAACGCCAGGACATCTCCATCGTCTTCCGTCTCGTGGATCTTCAGAACCGTCTCCACCGTGGCCTTCACGTAGTCTGGGACAGGACTGAGGAGCACAGGGCCTCGTCAAGCTACGGAGCCTGGGGTCCGACCACCCCACCCACCCCGGGTACAAGCGCTAAACCCCAGTCACTGGAGCTGGGTGGGGACTGAGCATGTCAAAGGTATAGGGCTGCTGTTTCTAGTTTGAAGCGTGTTTACCATTGGCAAGAAGTTCTGGAATTCTCTAGCGTTCTCCTCACGATAGTTGCCTGTGAGCCTTACCTCCTTAGTCCTAGGTTCTACCGACCTTGGAGATGTTGAAGCTACGTCTGACATTGTCAAATCCTGCTCAATCTCCACAAATGAAACAAGGCTTAGGCCAAATCCCAATACTCTGTCTTACCCCTACCCCTTACCCCTAGCCCTTAGTTTTGCGCATTCACGTGAGAGTAGGTGGTGTCCCAATACTCTTTTTGATCGAGGGTTAGGGCTAAGACGAAGGGGTATACACCCCTTAAAACCAAGTGTTTTCGGGAGCTTACTTGAAACCTAGGGGTATGTGAATACTGCGCTACCTGCAACAATGGCGGCCAGATCATCCAGAGTCCCATAAATGAAATATTTTCGGCTTAAATAATTGATTAAAAAATTATGACAGTCTTGTTTTGTGCTCTACACAGTCCTGTACATATGTATTTGCGACTATGTTCTTAATTTAAACTTTTTTTTAATCGCTAGTTTGCTACGCTAACTTTAAATTGCTGATTTGCACAACAGTCCCTCATTTCTCTGATTAGCCTTGAATGGACTCTGTGCATGTCTACAGTTTTAACTAAACTCGATTATCAGTGAATTTTGTTTGATATAAGGGTAAGACAGAGTATTGGGATTCTGCTTTAAACTGGGTTTGGTACAGTGTGAGTTTAGCTAGGTTAAAATGTCTGCTGTGGCTTACCTAACCGTGTAGAACACATCCACTGGGAAGGTGCGACCCTCCACCGTCAAAATACCACACGTGTCCTTGTTGGGGTCCCCAGAATCATTCAAGTTGAAAAACTCTTGAAATTTCTACAGGAGGAGGCATAGAAATGCAATAGGTTATAGGGTTTGCAAAAAAATATATATTTTGGAGTATTTCTGAGTTAAAAGGCTAAGTTAAGAAACTACTACTATTTCACTTCAGCTAAACTATTCAACTGCAATTACATTTTCAACATTGCCTGAGAATGCAAAAAAAAGATTAAGCTGAGCTGCGGGGGGGAGCGAAAACCAAAAGATAGCAAAACCAATTTCACACAAGGAAGAAAAGCGGCCCAATTTGAACTGCTGACGACAGTCATAAGCTGCTTTCGTCTTTGTCTCTCCGACAAGTCTTTAGGACCGGGACAATTTCCCATGTGACTGGAGCGCAGCCCGCTGCTTCACGACGTCGCCCCGTCTCTTATCGTACGCCGCCTTTGTTTTTCTGTGCCCTGGCATATCTGCCCATCTTCATGATGCACGGCAAATCACCTTGGCGTCCAGAGTGGCAGAGGCCACTATCACCCTCAGATCCCTCCTCTTCTTCTGAATCTGAGGGGAGGGAGGGAGAGGAAGAGAGGGAGAGAGAGGGAGAGAGAGGAACGAGAGAGAGAGAGGAGAAGGTAGAGAGAGAGGGGAGAGGAGAGAGAGAGAGAGAGAGAGAGAGAGAGATAGGAAAGGAGAGAGGGCGAGGGAGCGGGAAGCAAAAGTTGAAAGGGGAGGGGACAAAAAAAGTCAAAAAGTTGAGGTGTTTGTTTTTTGGTTGTTGTCAGGGTTAGAAAAGGGGTGCCGTTTGGTGTAGGGGGAGAGTGTTAGAGGTGGTGACAGATGGACAGCTACCTTCTTCAGCAGGCCGATGGCTATGTCTGTGTACAGGGTCCTCTCATGGGCCTCGTCCAGCATCAGAACACTGGAGACAGACAATATGAGGTGAGCTGCCAGACAGAAGGGCTGCCTGAGGTTGAGACGCGCTTCACTAATCACTCTTTCTTAGTCAAGCCAACGTGGCTGGGATACACTACTTAAGACTTATTTTGTGATGGGGCGCTATATATATATATATATTTTTTTTAATCGATATATATAAAAAAGAAAATCTTTTTTTTTTATTAACTTGACCCTTCCAGGGGGGGCGGGGGTGCCGTTGGGGGCGTCTATAGCTTGCTCTTTTATTAAACAAACTAAATGGCCTTATGTTATTTATCTTATTTACACGACGGCATGTCATTTCTGTCTCTACATGGTCGCCCCCCCCCCCCCCCCCCCCCAAAGCTGTAAACCTAGGAGAAACACTGCACTACATAAGGGATACATCAAGGCTGAAAACAATGGACGCTTGGGACATTTCCGATTCTGATTCGAATGAGATCAAATGTGTCAACGATTCAACAAATGAATGATCCGACCTACGATAACTGCCGCCGACAGTGTGCGGACCGTTACGGACTATGCTGTGAGAGCAGAATCCAGAAGTACGCTACCATAAACCCAACATCCTCCGAGTCGCTTCCCCACTTCACAGATCCTGTACCTGTATTTCTTCAGGAGAGGATCCGCCATCATCTCCCTCACCAGCATCCCGTCTGTGAGGAACTGAGACACGCGGGGGGGGGGGGGGGGGGGATCAGGACGTCAGTCCAAAAACACACAGCAGAATACTAAACGACTCAAAGCAAGGGGGAGAGAGATGGGGGGGGGGGGGGGCACCTTGATGCGAGTGGCGTGCGGGTCTGAGCAGTCGTCGAAGCGGATGGTGTAGCCAACCTCGTGACCCAGCAGGGCCCCGCGCTCCTCCGCCAAGCGGTTGGCCACCTGTCAGGAGGGAGGGGACGTTAGCGGCGCCGAGGGCCAATCACAGAGGCCTAAACACGGAGGAAGACGTGGGGATCTATGACATGATCGGCATATTTTATTGACGATAGTGGCCGCTCTGCAATTAGATGTAGAAGGCACAACTGTGATGGTATAGCCTTCTCCCCCACAATTTTTTGGAAGTCACCGAAGGTCTACAGCCTCCTCTTCAAAGAGTACCAGATTTGAGCCACTGTTGCACTTTTCTGAGTCAGTGGAGTGAAGGAGGAAAGGCTTAGGGGAGTGGGGGGTTGTGAGGACGGTACTTACTGAGATAGCAGCCACTCGACGAGGCTGTGTCACCCCAATCACCTTCCCCTCTGCTGCCCAGCCAGCCTCCAGCAAGTACTGGAAGGGGAAAAGAGCGGGGGAGAGAAAGAGAGAGACAGAAATACATGGGGAGAGAGAGATAGAAAGGAACAGTGAGGGAGAGCGAGGAGGACAGTAATAAGAACGAGAAAAGTGGGAAGGAAACAGCGAGAGGCCAGCATCCACGACACAGAGCACGAGAGGCAGACCGAGAGAGACACGCCAATGCTTTAGAACGGCATAATCTGCATAAATTAAGCCCCAAAGGACTTTCTTCAGACCCAGCGAAGAAGAGGCCAGTAAGCATCTAGAGAAGGTCACTCTCCCCCAGTTTGGGGATTGGACCACGTGAGGGGGTCCACTGCTGCAATGTCCTGCCCTGCGGCAATCCAACACAGTGCATATCTGACCTTGAGAGTTCGGGGTGTCCTTACTTACCAGGCAAAATGCTGTTATTGTGTTCCCCTAGTTATATTCAGTCCACTGCCATTCAGCACAGGCCACAAACATATGACTAGAGAACCATTTATTTCGATTTCTCGACTCTGTTTTACCACATCACCAGAACTCGGACAAACGTGCAACGCGACACACCTGAGGGATCTGCGTGGTCTTCCCACATCCCGTCTCTCCCACGATGATGACAGTCTGGAAGCTCTCCACCAAGTACAATATGTTGTTTCTGTGCTGGAAACACAAACGTTCACACGCTGTATCAGTTGGGTTTCACTCAACATACAGCGTTACACTTCATCCATGTTGTAGACAGGAAGTCGTATTGGTTGGGCATTCACCTTATGGGGGTGACATTAAGGGCGGTTAGGAGCCTAGTTGGTTAACTAGAATATGGTTGGGGCAATAAGAGCGCCACTAGACATAATGGTACTCAGTTTAGATCCAAAATGTTGACGTGCGGCCGCTTACTGTCTGGTGTACTGGGCTACCAAATCAAAGAACTTCTCAAGAGGAATGTCTGGAATAAACCTTGAATTTAACCCCCCCCCCCCCCCCCCCTTTATGTAAGTGATGATAAGGAATGAAACGAGAAGTAAATTGGCAGCGTCAGTTGCTGCCTGATAAGCTACGTGTGCTGGCTGTATAACAGGTGATGGGAGCAACCTTAAAAACTGGAAGCTTCTGCCGCTGCTTCTCGATGGACAGCGCAGTGTGCGGGTTGAATATGACGGGGGAGCCCGTCGTCTCTGTTGGGAGCTCCCGTTCTTCAGAAATTCCTGGTGCCTCCGACCCTGAGGTCAGATGATGAGGGTGGTAATGGCAAGGCAGAAATATGAAGGGGTAATACATGACACGCTACGTGATGTAGTTGGCAAAGCAATTGAAGTTATTTACTAGCTAGCTAGCTCACAGGTGCAGCGGTTCAGAGACTCCCTCCTAACTAGCCTATATCCATTCCCATGAGAGACAAATACATAAGAAACATTGCAAAGTAGCTGGACTAGCTAACATTAGTGACGGAAAGCACGGTTGGTCTTTTCACATAAACTGCTCATGTTGATCATGTAGCTCTTATCACTTTATCAATCACTCTATCTATTGAGTTACGAAGTCCTAACATCACCTTACTTGTAAAAAACTAACAGTTGGCCAAACAATATTGTCCAACGCCGGCTAAATTCTTAAATAATGCTTGAACAGGCGGAAATGTTTGCATCTCCAACAACGCATTCATGATTCAGGCATGTTGACGCACTGCAATGAATGACTTTCATTCATAGGCTTTTTTTTTAAATACATGCACATAGTGCCTATCTTTCTTACACATATTACATCGTAAGCCTCACCATATTCGCGACCAACTGTAGTTTAAAACATATTATTTGTACACTTACCCGGTTTCCAAAATTTCATCGTGGAGTTGGGATCCGCCATCATGGCTTCTACGTCACAGTTTTTTTTTTGCCTGACGTCATATTATTCAGACTCCCTTGAAAACTAAAGCGTGGAAATCAAACGACAATCCTTCAGCAGTAACACTTCAAATCTCATTACTTAATGTAAGGAATTAAATGGAAAATCCAATTAAACACGACATCGCATTGAAAATGGAGGCTGAACAAAGCCCATGTTTAATGTGAATCCCAAAAGATCTCAATCAGAAAATACAATCCTCTCAAAAGCCATTTGTGAACCCTGGTACAATAGTGCCATTACAGCCATCTTGCAAGAACAGACTCTTTAATTTAATTCACTATAAAATACTGAGACACATGTTACATCAAACAAGATATAACACAAAGTACAAATAAATCAGTTGAATACAGTGTAGATTTGATGACATTATACATAATTTACATACAGGTTTAAATTAATATCCAAACATTAGGTAAGACTATTTGATCTGGATGCTTAATAAAATAAAAAACAAACAAAATTAAAACTACATCTACCTGCTACAAACAACTGATAAATGACAAAGAAAAACTACAAACAGTCATGGCAGTGCACAGAACAGTTCTTTTAGCTTCAGTTATATTTACTTTCTCATCTGATTTCAGTCACCTGGTGATTTGGACAAGCCTAAAAGAAAACCTAGCCTTCGCCACCACAGCCTAGTTTGGGCAGTTGTAGTGGGTACTAACCAGAGATGAACTCAGTACCCTGATGGTACTGATGACCTGTCTGTGGTCTACACAGGGGAGAGGAGAGGAAAGAAAAGAGGGATGGATGGATGGAGTATTTATAAAGGTTGCATCGACAGTCTAAAAATGTCTTCTTTTTATTTTAGCATTTTTGTTTGAACAAATATAAAAGCCCTGGCAGACAGGTGAGACTGATCTGTGATTAAATGAATGACACTGGCCAGACCTCTACCCCTAAATCTAGTCCAACTAGAAAGTCAACACTGATCGGTTCCAGAGTGGAAAGATGGTATGGATGGGTTTCTTTATTGTGTGTTAAAGTATTTGAGCATTCCAAAAGAAGGGGTAGAATCCAATCATTGGGTTTGTTTTAAATGGGTCATTAGAAACGTCTTACAGGGTGATTGAATTCAAACTACAGTTCCCAAAATGCACTGCGTACGGAGGAGTCCTGTGAAGGGGTGGTGAACCCCCAGACGCCTTGAGGTTCTATGCTCATCATGTCTTGATGTTTTACTTCAACAGAAATGTCCTTAATCCAATGGTTTCCTCTTCACTCCTCAATCGTAATGTAATGCTGTGTAAAATATTATCCAGACCACCTGATCAAGGGAACAAACATGGTAAACCGTAAACGGACAGAGAACCATCACATCACCCATGCCATCTGATAAAACTAAAAATAGCAAACAAATACTTTCACTATTGGGAGTGCTAATGGGCAAAATAATCATGTATTAAAAGGCAGGGTATGCAAGTTGTGAAACTAGCAATTTTGGCTTGAGTGTGAAAGTATCCCACCCAAAATATCCCACCTCCTCCCTTCAAAGCCACTCCCCCAAAACACATGACTACTGCTGGGAGGTAGGTAGGTGTACAGACAAGTAGCCAGTCCAATCATTGCATTTGATCCGAACATAATGATTGGTCGTGTTTATTACAGTCCTGCAATGCCCACTGGTAACATTTATTTAAATATACTGTCAGAGCATTTGATTTAATGATTGCTGTGAAGTTAATTTCAGCAATATGACAAAAAAATTACCTATCCGGCCTTTAATTAATCTACTGATTTAAGGTGACAATCAATTCAGAATGCTTGTATAATAAAACTATTAAACTGTAAAAATAATTTGAAACATTCAATAACACATAGGCTATTGAAGTTAATTCAGAGACGAGACTTGTTTAAGAATCAGTATATCAGTATATGGCAGCATTAAACACATGGTTGTAAACATATGGGCAACTACAAACACTTTTGAAAACTGAAGTTACTTTTAGTGTGAAACCAAATTCAATCTGAAAATACATTTGACTTCCAAAAAAGTTCCACAACAACAGCAAGTTTTGTGCAATGTGCAAATGTACTTATGAACTTGATGTAAATGTGTGATGGCCTGCTAAGGTAAAGGGGTAGCAACCAGCAATGGGTGACAGAGATCGAAAAAAGGCAGGAACTGTCTCACAAAGACCACAGATATGCTACAGTAGCCCAGAACTGACAATAGACCTGGTCCTTGATGCTTACCAGAAACAGAGCAAATGACGTCATGAACCCCTCTTTGGTGAGCTCCCATGTTCCGCCATACTCCTCTTCATCCACCTGCTGAAAGCTGCTGAAGTATACATACAGGACGCCAGCATTGATGATGCAGAATCTAGTTGGGGAAACAAATAAATAACTGTATCTTTGGTGCATATAGGGTAGTAAACTAGTGGTGGGTACAATTTTTTTTTTGTTGCTGAAATGAGGATTGTAGGAAAGGTTTAAAGGTACAATAGGTAGGATGTTGTCAATAATTGTGCCCCCTATAAACATACTGTGTAAGCGAATGAGTTGTTTAGCAACATAGACTGCTTAGTGCAAGTGGAATGTCAAGTTATAATTTTTGCAGCTACTTTACAGACAAATTGTCTTCCTTCTTTGGATTATTTTATGAAACCACTGTCAACCAAATGTGTGCAGGACAGCTCGAGTTTTCAGACAAGAACTGGGGGGCGCTGTTTCTCATATTTGAATATATTTTAGAATGTTACCTATTGCAGTTTTAAATTCAAGGTCATAACTTTGATTACACTTACATTGCTATTCCTAGGAAGCCTTTTAGTGGTGCAACACCCCATATCACACCAAGAATGATAGCAATTATTTGCCGAATCCAGTAGATCACATCTAAAAACTCGTCCTGTTGAAGACAAGAATTAACATTAACACGAGTAGCTTGCAGACCGGTGTGCATCAACACATTTCTAATAAAAAAAAAGAATATAAATAATAACGTGTAAAATATGTGTATATAAGTGTATGTACGTTTTGTAGAAAACGTCATGAACCCAGAACCCATGTGATTGGAAACGGCTGAAGGATTGTTAAATCAAATTCGACCCAAATAACGTCTGGATGAACATACCCTCACAGAAATGTGAGAATGAAAGGATTAGCAACTAGCAAGTGTGAGTGAAGGTAATCTTGATTGCCCACGACAAGCACAGTACACGCATTTGTCGTTATTCATCGACAGGCGTTTTGTGGAACTGACCTGTAGGACTGAGTATAGAAACACAAATCTGATTAACCTGCCAACGCAAGTTTCAGACTTTCCTGGCTACAAAAGCCTGCAAATTACGACGCATCATCACAAGAAGCTAGGAGGCTAACTGGTTAGCTTGGCATGCTAGCATTCAATCAAGCGAGAGGCACCAACAATTGGATGACAGTTACGTTTCTAGTTATTCTACAAACACACTTCAAAATCACATAATGTATTTGTTGAGGGGGCACTGCCTACCTTTTCTTCCCAAACAGCGCTACCGTTGAAGGCTTTGCTCCATGTGGACTGTTTTACACCCCCATTGACGAGATGAACTTCTTCTTTCCGCTTTGAACTGTTCGTCATTCTTTGCGTTTATTGCCGGATACAAGACACCTTAAGTGATACTTAACTTGATGTAACTTTTTCTGATTGTATTAAACAACCCCGCTGTAGGCTCCAGTAGACTATTTGATGAAATCGTACAAGGTGTTAGCCAGTTCGCTACAGAAATAAACGCGTTGCTGATCTGACAGATTGCAGTCAAGGAGAATGTGTTCATTGAGTATGCGCAATACCACGTTGACCCAGCTCGAACCTGCTGTGAACAGCCAATAGCAGAATGCGACGTTCACACGCTGGCCGGTTCTAAAGCAACACGTTAACGGACAGCGCCATCTAGAGTTAGGATGCTCTTACGACGCTGGCTTTCATTCATAAAGACCTGTGTAATTGTTAAAGGATCTGCATTGTCTATTTTCATCAGAACAAATGTGTATGCCACTTTGGATAAAACCGTCAGCTAGATTTAATACATGTAAACTGACATTGACATGTTAATTCAAATAGCTTTTTCAGAAAAACACAAAGATACACAGGAGCAAACACTAGTTTGCAAGCACACACTGTTAATAAGTCAAACAATAACAAACATGTGAAAATGAACATTTAGAAAAGTTTAGAAAACAGAAGACAAGCTGAAGTGTGTGAAAGAGGAAATAAATAGTCTGACTCAACACAGAAATGTTCAGAGCGTGTTGTGTGCATATAAGTAAAAGATAGCAAGTTAGTATATTCACAACATAGTCTAACACAGTGTTATCAGTATTTCCTAGAGACTCTGGATAACTAGATATACAACACACACACTGCAGTGATTACAGTGATTAGTGATTACAGTGATTAGTGACTACAGGTATTTACTGTAAGAGATCATCTAGAGTCAATAGTGAGTCTGGATGCCAGCAACAAGGTTCTAAAATTTTACGGTTGGCATCCAGTACTTTTATCAGTTCAAGTTCATCTGAAACTCTGTATGTTTGTGTGTGTTGGAAAGATTGTGTGTGTACATGTGTTTGTTGGGGGGGAGGGGGGGGGGCATGGTTGTGAATGTGGTCTTTGTGGTTGAGATCCTGAACAACTGGACCTGTAAATGAGACAATAATTAAGACATGCTTGAAGGCAGATTTGTCCACTGCAGTGTTTGCAGTTGCACTGGATTTTTTTGCACATTGTTCCTAAGTAATGTGAATACTTCTACTTTTCTAGGGAGTTCTCTCTTGGTGATCTGGGAGCTCACGTCGACCAGAGTTCTCGGTCGGCAGTGACGTTTTGCATCACGTGTCTGTCTCTGCCCTGGGTACGTACGTCGTATTTTCCTCTCACTCTCCCTGAGCTGAGAGCCATTGGAAATAAACAAGACCAAGAGGGCCATTGTGCCATCAGCCGAAGTGGCTAGTGTAACGTTTATCACCAGTGGATGAAGAGAGAGGGGTAGCCTACCACCCCTATCAAAGTTGGCATCAATAAAGCCCCAAGCTAACGTTATGTATTTACTTTATAAATAGTCCGGTTCATTGTTAACTTTCTTTAGAGTCTTAACTATTTCCCTTGGACCAGGCAAGGTGAGTGCTCTTTATAGATATATAATTTAAAACGATTTCTACCTTTTGGAAAGTTGCGTGGGCAATCGCTACCTTTGCGGCAGTATTCAAGCCAGCTGCATGTCGCTAGCTTAAAATGGCGACAGTGAGTGGGGGCGAGTAGTTTTGGGGGGCTTGTCTTTTCCCCCGTTCTGAATTGGTTACATTATTACATAGATATATGTAGCCAGCCTATTAACTTATCGCTCCCTCCGTCAGCAATTGAAACTTGAGCGGAAGAACAACACGCGCCACATTGTTTCAATCATTTCGAGATTTTTTTTACGTTGGGCTCATTAGGGAGTCTACCTTAAATTACTTCCAATGTATTTTGTAAGTTTGTTGGAGTAGTCTATATTGTATTTGGGTTCGCTGAAATAGTATCGGTTGCCTTATTTAGTTTCCCAGTTTTTCAACGATTTTGTTGAAAGGATCGCGCGTTATGCCAAATGTAGCATTACATATGTAAATATAGGCCTGTATTCATTGGCTCTAACTATTCACGTTTAGATCAAGTACATATTTAGAATGTTGACCTGCAACAATGTCTTAATCTGATCATTTTCTGCGTTTAGAATGAATGCAGGAATATGTTGTGTCGGAGTTCACTACCTCGTGTATTGTCAACAGTGTCCATGCTCTGTGTGATTCTAGAGATTAGTGTAAAGCTTTTCCAGATAGCTAATTTGTGTCTGATGCCCATGTGATTGCCAACCATAGACATTCAACTTTAATCCAGCTATCTATTCATCACTCATGTCACAGTTATTAGTCCTGACATAAGCCAATTGCCATACCATTGTTGGTGATAAAAAGCTAGACCAGGCTAACAGCAATATGGGTGGGTGTGTGGAGTGAAGGATTATCCTTAGGTCTGGGGTCTTGGGGTAGACTGGTAGTTTATGTAGTCTGTCATGTATGCCACTTGACTCAATAAGGGCAGTGTTTATTTCCTCAGTCAGTGTTTTGTTGAAGTGAGGTTATGGTCTGAGGTCATTGCGTTTATCTACACTCTCGACGACCACATCACCTCACACACTCTCGGTTCAACGTCCTTTTCTCAAGCTCCTCTCTGTGTCTCACTGTGCCAGGCCCCTCAGCCCTAGACATATTCTATTTTGCGAGAAGAATGAATAAAGGAAAAGAAA
This sequence comes from Thaleichthys pacificus, assembly GCA_023658055.1. Lineage (NCBI taxonomy): Eukaryota > Metazoa > Chordata > Actinopteri > Osmeriformes > Osmeridae > Thaleichthys > Thaleichthys pacificus. The sequence goes on from CM042863.1 coordinate 4,197,743, forward strand.
TGTGTATGGATTTTTCTCAAGATTTCAAAATAGTCTTGAAACCTAATTATGTCACTAATGGGAGAGTGTTACCCTGTCAATCAATTATTATTGCATGCATTCCTCAGGTTAGGCCCTGTACTGTGTTTGTGGTCAGACTTGCTTTAAGAGCCTCTTGGCCCAGCATTCTGGCGCTTACCTGCAGTCCAAACTCTTTGAGAAAAATAGCCCTTTACAGCAGCTAAATCATCCAGGAAGCCCCCCTTTCTTAGTGAAGGAGAGAGCCCTGCCTTGCTGTGCTCAGAGCTGGCAGGATCAGGTCAGCATTTGCCGGCCGTGCTACATTGCCTGTCTTGCCTGGCTGGTTAACAGCTTGTGATGTCAGCCATCTTAGGTTGGACTGCACAGCTCGTGGTGCTACGCCATTTTTCTCTCCCTCCCCTCTTTAACAATCCAGCTTTAACGCCTGCACTGCCAGTGGCCACAGCAACACAGCCTTTCGCAACCCCGGGCAGCCAGTGGCTCCCTGACCTGAACGCAGCCCAAGTGGGAATCAACAGCAGATGAAATATCTTCTTTTTTAAAACACTGTCGCTGAGGTTTTCTTTAGGTTGCCAAGATCGAAAAATCCACGCAAACGTGTACGCAGGCTAGGGCAGTCAAAAGGGAACGCGAAAGAATACGTGGACAACAAAGTACGGCCTTCGCAGTAGGAAGCGGAAGGGTGCGCTCTGCGTTGGCGAAGGGGTTTGTGGGGGGGGATGTGAACGGGCGGCGTGCTACGCCACCCGAGGCGGTTACAAGCTAGTTGCCACGATGTACAACAAGCCTGGCCCAGCGCGAGCCCTGTGTGTGTGTCCTCTCCCCCTAACCCAGTATGCGGTGACCCACCCTGTCGAAACATGGCAGCCCAGGTCCATACCTATCCTAGCGAGTCATACAGCAGGGAGACGGGGTTGAACAGTGACTGAGCCTGCGAACAGGAAGGAGCCGCCATTGACGTGGTCGGTAGCGTGCCCTGGCGAGGGCGACCACACCTAGCTGGGGGGGGGGGGTTGGGGTTGGGGGCGGGGGGGGGGGGGGGGGAGAGAACATGAACACCGCGTGAGCGAGGCTCTGAAATAGGAGCAGGGCAGGGACTCTCCAATCAGCACTCACAGGACTATGTGGAAAAAAACAAGCCCGCCGCTCCAGCCAGGGACTGGATGGCATACGAGGTGTGTGTGTTTGTGCGTCTGTGTGTGTGTTTTCGAGAAATGAACTGGTGGGTGGAGGTGGAGGAGGAGGAGGGGGGGGGGGGTGGAGATTGGTTGCCATGGGGACAGTAACACACCAGTGGCGCTGCCGACCTGTCTCCCTGGGCCCAACTTGTTCAGAGTGGGAGGGAAAGGGGGGGCAGAGCGGGAGAGACCGAGAGGGAGAAAGAGAGGTGAAGAGAGAAGGGATGGGGGGGGGGGGGGGGGTTGAAAAGGCGAGAGGCAGACAGGCAAATACGAGTGGGGGCATTTCTCTCGTACATACAAATGGTAAACGTACACACACATTGACGGACCGAGAGGACAGATAAGGGGCCAGGACTCCAACAGCCTGAGAGGCCGTGGCTGCAGTGCTCCGACCACGATGGAGGGAAGGGTGGTCTGGTGAGAGTATACACAGCTAGGCACGCCAACTATTCCCAGCCATGGTTCTCTCCAGTGTGAGGGGGCTATTATTGGCCTCCGCTGCGGGGACAGAGCCCAGAGACGAGGCAGGGTCGCAGGGTAGAGGGTCGCGGCGCGACTAGGCGACGCCACACTCCGCGCCGATGATATCTACGATCCCGAGACGGGACAAAAACGGAGTTTTCTGTGTTGTCTGTGGCGCGCACAAGAAAATGGCTGCCTCGCTGCCTCTGTAAACAAGCCCCACTCACAGGCATGCAGGCACACAGCCACTCCTCAACCCCCCCCCCCCCCCCACACACACACACACACACACACACCAGCACCATGCACACTCTGTCCTCACGCACTCACCCACACGCGCAAACACTGACACATCGGAACGCACGGTCACCCTTGGTCTCTGTGTTCAGGGAAAACATTACTGACCTATATTTTGAATTTCTTTGCCAGTGCTTCGCATATCGAGTCAACATGACCTGTCTTGAGGCCGGTGATTCTCCGAGAAGGGGTGCTTCGTACACTGTTTTCTCTGATGAATGCATCGGGCTCTTTTCCTTGTGCGAAAGCCAAGTGATTCCTGTGAGGTTCTTATCTGGAAGGTACCGAACCAGAACCAACCAGTGTCTGTAAGCCTTATGACGAATCCCAATTTGGGCTTTTGACTCCTGGCACCTCCCATCCCCCCTTAGTGGTCAATTTGTCTGATAATGGGAGTTTCACACATTGTGGTGACGCTGTGCTCAGTCTGTCTGTTTGGGCAAGCTGATAGGTGAGGCGGGGGAGCAAGCCCAGGAACACACCACGTCCTGAAACGCGAAGCAGAAACAAACTCCCACACGGCAGCCAAGCTCTCAGGTTGTGTCCATGGCTGAAGAGCTCGCGGCGGAACATTCCAGGCTTCGCAGTGCAGCGAAGAGGAAGGGGGGTGGGGAGGGTTTGGGTTGGGGGGGGGGGGGGGGGGGCAGTGAACGACTGTGTGTGATTGTAGTGCGGAGGGAGGGGGTAGCAAGAGCGGGGGTTGGTAGGGTGGTGTGGAGTTGAGGTTTTGGGGAGGGAGGGGGGCGGGGGTGGGTGGCTGTGGGGGTATCGGGGCAGAATTCCTCCCCTGAAACACCTCACTGCTTCCTCCGAGACAGTTAACACTCCCCCCCTCCCTCCCTCCCTCTCTCGCTCCCTCCTTTCTACTCTCACCCCAGCCATCCTGCCCATCCCCCACCAACCTCTTCTCTCGTCCTCCCTTCTCTCCCTCTCTCCCCACCTCGCTGGCCCACGTGATGGATGGCTGAGACTGCCCACCCATAAGCCTTTGTGTTGGTCACGTGACCTGCCAGCCTTGGCAGAACTGTGCCCCCTGATGCAGAACTGAATGGTGGGGGGGACCAAGGGGGGTAGGAGGGGTGCAGAAAAGCCCAAACCAAGGACAGTTTCTCGGGGTGGGGGGGGACGAGGGGGGGACGGGGCATCGCGTTCCCTCCGCAGTGGCAAACTCCCATTTCGCCTGTTAACCCATCGTGCGCCAAACATCAGAGAAGTGCTCGGCACCATACAATGAGAACTGAACCCTTCGAAGAATGTTCTGGATTTGACTTGCTTGCCGACCCATCTGTGTTTGAAATGTTGTTGTCTTGTTACTAATGGTCAGATGCAATATTATTGGTTGAAATGCTTGGTTTGTATCACTAGTCTGTCTGTAGCCTATCCGCAGGATTGCAGGATTGCCCCCCCCCCCCCTCCCCCCATCTGACTGCAGTACACCCTCTGGAGATTTAACCGAGCTCTGATTAAATGCACCTTGACCTTTTCATAGGAACATAGCCAATGTTGGTGTGTGGGTTAAACATGGCATGGGTTAAACCTAGTCCTAAACCAATAGACAAATTCACTGAATATCTCAATTGAAGAAGGTTTTTAGTCTAGGGCTAGTCTTATTCCATGTCTGGGACACTGAACCTATGTGTGGATGGGTTAGACTAGGATTAGGGGAAGGTGGCGATGACCTGCAATACACAACTGAATGGAAACATGGAGAATGACATTGTTCCAAGCTTGGGACACACCAGTGTATCCTTTTAATTTAGTCGGTTACTTTGGCCCGGAATAGAGTTAAGACTGGACTGGAGCGGGTGGCTGTTATAGACTACCAACGCGTGCGCTGGGTTGAGTTTGGCGCGCGCGTGCGGGGGGGTATCCTTATGCAAGGAGTATACTGATATGGGCTGGATGGGCCTCCATTGTGGCCACAGACGTGTGAGCTTGGAATCCCTGCTTGTGTGAGACCGGCTACGGTTGTGGTTGTGTGTGTGTGCGTGCCGGTGTGTGTGTGTGGTGTCAAGTTGTTTCGAGTAATTGCCCTAGAGCTGTCCTCCAGTACTGCACCACTGCCTCCGACCCAGGGGGAGAAGGAGGGAGGGAGGGTGCTTGCACACATCACAGGAAGCAACGCCATTTTGTGTGGGGGGAAGGGATTCACAGAGCATGGGGAGAAGTTTGGAGAGCACTGGAACAGGGAGGGAAAAAAGAGTGCGCGCGTGTGTGTGCGCGTGCCAGTGTGTCCGTGTTTTCGTGCTGGTGTGCGGTTCGTGTCAATCCCACCCTTCCTGTATGACTTGCTTCCCAGGGCAGGCACTAAAACAGTGGGGCCGGTGGTGTTTGGTGACTTGTCTCTCTGGCCCACCGTGTCAAGCCTTTAAGCCAGCGCTACCTCGAGCATTGTAAAACTGGACAGGGAGAGCTCCTACTGTGGGTGTGTTTGAACGAGGGGAAGAGAGGGAAGGCCAGACGAACCGTCGTGGGGGAGGGGAAAAAAGGAGGGAGGGAAGGAGGGAGGGTAGGAGTGAGGGTGGGTGGGGGACAGGAGCTTTCCCAAAAGCCTCTGTGAGGAGGTTAGGGGGGGGAAAGACAAGGGTCGGATCCCCTCATAAAACAGATAGCCTTCCGCTGGGACAGACGGGCGTTGGGGACACCCGACAAGAACAGGAAACGAGAAGGAACGCTCAAGGATCGATGTAACACTGTCCAGTCTGATGCTGCCGATTACAACAGCGCTCTACCCGGCGTTTAGGATTTCACCGCCAAAATCGGGGGTATTTTGTGTAGAATTCCGAGCACTTTTCCATTTCATTTTCATCGAGCTCAGAGGTTTTCATGCGGAGCGTCACATGTACTTGGAGGTTTGGATATTTTGTGCTGGCTAAAGGAGTTTTTCTTTGTCCGTTTCCACTTTCTTTTTTGTCTTGTCGGTGGTGAAATACAATAGGTCTGTATTTGTTTGTGACTGCAGGTGTAAAACGTGTTTTCTTTTGTTCGCAGGTTCCTCTCTGGCTCGTTCCCTCGCTGCAGAACACACACACACACACCTGGAGGTCACACACACAAACCCAGGAACAGGCCGATGGTCATGTTCTGTCCCCACCACCCCCTCCCCATGGCTGGTCCATAAGCAGGAGCAACCACTCCACTCTGAACTCTCTGACGCCAGGAACACTCGACCACAGTCAACCGACCCCACCGACTGGTCTCAGCCATGGCCAGCAAGCGGAAGTCCACCATCCCCTGTATGATTCCCAGCAAGACCATGCACCTGCGAGAGGAGCTGGAGCAGGAGGCCCCATCGCTGGCCCGCCTGGCCAGGGAGCAGGGCTTCCTCTCCCGGGGCGCAGGGGGCGGCAGGGGGAGCCCCCTGGTCGATCAGGGTCTGTCCTCCCGGCCCGAAGGGGGCGACGCGCTTAAAGACGGCGGCGGCACCTACACCTGCAGGCCGTGCAACTTCGAGACCCACGACCTGAACCTGTTCCTGGACCACGTGTACAGCGGACACCCGGACTTCCGCGCCGACCCCAGCTTCCACTGCCTGGACTGCGGCGTGTCGGCGGCCAAGTTCGAGGGCCTGGCCCTGCACAACGCCCGCTCCCACCCCAGCACGCTGAGCACCATGCTGCAGCTGAGGAGGCGGGAGCGGAGGGTGGTGGTGGAGCAGAGTCTGCTGGCGGGGACGGAGGGCGAGATCTCCATCACCAAAACCCCCATCATGAGGATGCTCAGGGGGAAGTCGGAACCCAAGAGGATTGTGGTGTCCCACTCGTCGAGCTCCGACGAAATCTCCCAGGAGCCCCTCCATGTCTCCGCCGGCCGGGACGGGGACAGGAAAGAGGCGCCGGTGGTGGCGGTGACCCACGTGCCCACCATCGTCCACAACGGCGCGGCCACCAAGGTGTCACTGCCCTCCGCCATCCAGATCGTCAACGGTTCCGGAACTCTCCCCATGCTGAAGACCGCCATCACACAGGTCACACAGGTCCTCTTTCAAATCGTAGCCGTGGTTCTGTGGGGTCTTGAAGCTGAAACTAACTTTTGTTGTCCCCCCCAAAAAATTGTTTTATCCCACAGGTGGTGTCGGTGGTGCAGAACCGGAGCCTCCACCAGCAGTCAGCGCCTATCACCGTGTCCTCTGTCTTCTCCTCCACCTCCACCTCAGCCTCTTCCAAGAACATGCCCAAGGTCATTGTCCTACCGGCGACTAACGTCCTTGTGTCATCTGATGGCTGGTTGAATGATGTCCTCCTCAGCCAATCCGATGTCTTCATACGTTTTTGCTTCTCTTCCCCTTCCGTCTCTTCTCCTTCCTCTCCAGGTGATGATCCCTCTGAGCAGCATCCCTACCTACAGCGCCTCCATGGACTCCTCCTCCTTCCTGAAAACCTCCTTCAGCAAGTTCCCCTACCCCACCAAGGCAGAGCTCTGCTACCTGACGGTGGTCACCAAGTTCCCCGAGGAGCAGATCAAGATCTGGTTCACGGCCCAGAGACTCAAGCAGGGCATAAGCTGGTCCCCCGAGGAGATCGAGGAGGCCCGCAGGAAGATGTTCAACACCATCATCCAGACGGCCCCCCCCAGCTCCCAGCAGCATCGCCACAACCTGTCCCATAGCCACTCCAGCCAGTCCCAGCACACCATCACGGTCCTCCCCGCCTCGCTGGGCCCCACGGGAATCCCGCACATCCTCCACGGCTCCCTGGTCAGCCAGGGGGGCGTCATTGTCACGCAGCCCATGATGGCCAACGGCATCCAGGTCAGCAGCGCTCCCATGGCCCTCGCCGTGACCCCCAAGCCGCAGGCCGCTGCCCGGCCCATGATGCAGGCACGACCTGTCGCCGCCCTAGTGGCTGACAAGGGGATCAGCATGGTGGTGGGCTCCGTGGGGAGCAGCAGCAGTGGAAGCCACGTCGTTAGCAGCAGCGGTAGCAGTAACGGCGGAAGCAGCACAAGCAGTATTATCAGCAGTAGCAGTAGCATTCACAGCAATAGCAGCAGCAGTAGTATGAGCAGTCACGCAAGTGTGATCAACCTTAGTATTGGAAACAGTAACTACAATAATACCAATGGTAAAATCAATAATGCTAAAATCATTAATATCAATGCTTACCTAAATGGCAAGAGCAACATGGGTGCTGCTAGCAATGTTTTTTTCCATTAAAAGCAATGCTGATGCTAAGAACAGCGAGGGCAAGAGGAGCAATAACATCAGCAGTGGTGTGAAGAGTAATAGTGATAGCAGAGTTAGCATTGGCATAAGCAGCCCGGACAGGAAAGCTAACATCACCAGTAAAGACAACAACAGTCAGAAGAGCAAAGATGCTAACAGCGCTAGCAACAAGAGCATTAGCCTTAGCAGCACCACCACAACAACAAGTGCCACCACAACCATGGCTACACCCACAGCTGTGACCACCAACTCCACGGCTAACACCGCCATGGTTAAAACTGAGGGCTCATCTTCCCCCGCCACCAAGTCTTCCTCCCCCGCACCGGCGACCACCCCCAACTCCAGCGGAACCCCCAGCTCCAGAACGCTTCCCAACACCTTCCTGGACCCCAGCTTCTACAAGAGCAAGAAGTCTCAGGAGCAACTGGGCGCGCTCAAAGAGAGCTTCCTGACCAATCAGTTCCCCAACCAGGAGGAGGTCGACCGCCTCATAGCCCTGACAGGCCTTACCGTCCGCGAGGTTCGCAAGTGGTTCAGCGACCGCCGCTACCATTTCCGTAACCTCAAAGGCTCGCGGTCGAGCACGGGCGGCCAGGGGAGCGGCAAGTCTGCGACTGGCTCTACGCCCGGCTACAGCGCAACCCCCATGGACCTATCAGACGGTGCCACCCGCACCGACACCCCTAAACCCCCCCTGCAGGGCTCAGCGCCCCTCAGCCCCCCTCCCTCACAGACCCCCACGTCCCCCACCACGCCCTCTCGCCGGCCCCCCAGACCCCCATCCCCAGACTTCACAGCCATCCGCTACAAAGAGAGGGACCCCCAACAGGTGAGTGCATCGGAAAACCGGGTCCGTTTGTTGGCTCTGTACACAAGCCCACACACAGGACACATGTCTTATTGAGGAGTGAAAGGAACTTATGTAACATCAAATCTCCCCATCTTCTCCCCACTACCAGGTGAAGGCGCTAGAGGCCAGCTTCTCCCAGGACTCAGACCCCCCCGGAGAGGAGGTGGACCGGCTACGGGCCGAGACCAAGATGACCCGACGGGAGATCCACGGCTGGTTCGCCGAGAGGAGGAAGAGAGTGGCCGCGGAGAAGAAGAAGGAGGAGCTGGAGAGGGCGGAGCGAGAGGAGGAGGACATGGCCGAGGAGGCGGCGGCGGCGGCGGCGGGGGGAGAGGAGGGAAAGAGGGGCGACGGCGTCAAGAAAGAGGAGGATACGGAAGAAGGGAGGGATGAAAGGCAGAAGGAGGACGGCACGGGCTCCGCGCTCAAAGTCAACCCCATCAAGATCAACCTGAAGATGCTGAAAGTGACCGAGGCCAACGGGAAGGCAGAGAACGAGGCGGGCCAGGCAACCGGCCAATCCGACAGCTCCGCCATGCCACCGCCCTCCGCCTCCAACCCCACCCCGTCACCCTCCCCCGTCCCGTCCTCAACGCTCACCCCCAAACCAGTCCCCTCCCAGTCCCCGAAACCTTCCTCCTCCCCCAAGCCCTCTCCGATCCGGGGCAAGAAGAACGCAGAGCAGCTCCACCTCCTTAAACAGGTTTACTCCCGCACGCAGTGGCCCAGCAGCACCCAGTACGACGAGCTGATCTCGGGCACCGGCCTGCCCCGCCCTGAGGTGGTGCGCTGGTTCGGGGACTGCCGCTACGTGCAGAAGAATGGCCAGCTCAAGTGGCTGGAGGCCTACCAGACCATGGCCCTGGAGGAAGACCTCCAGAGGGGGGACATCCAGATGCTCCGAGCCCACCTGGAGGCTCACGGCAGCCTGGAGGAAGGACAGGTACCAGCCCTGGGGCCCCAGACAGCAGACGGGGCAAATTCTGTATACGTTGGGGGGGGGGGGGGGGTCATTGAATTTAGTTTAGCTGGTATGATGATACCGATTAGAAATGTCCCAAAAGTGAACATTTCTTAGGAGAAGTACACAGCCATCTGAGACAAAGCTCTCGTTCTCTCCTGCACAGTGATAGTGATGAATTCATTGAGGGAATACAGTTGTTTATCGTGAAACCAGAGTTGGAAACCAATTTAAGGGGACACAGAATGTTATGTCTAGATGATGGATGAGAGGCTGATCCAGTATGTTGTTTGCTCCCCAGGTGTTGGAGCTGGCCCAGGCTAGCGGCCTCACAGAGGAACTGGTCCGACGCTGGTTCTCCACGCAGACCTCCCCCACCAGCACCCTCCTCGTGCCAGCCCGCCACAGCCCTCCCGCCCCCTCACACCGCCACCATTCCCAGCCAGACTCCTCCACCACCCCTCTCCTCGCAGCCCGCCCTGTCCCCACCGCCCCCACCCCCACTCGCAGCCCAGACCCCCCCGCCACCCCAAGCCGAGGGGGGTGGAGGGGAGGGGACGGAAGCACAGACACCGGAGGCGGCGGCGGCGGCGGGGGGGCCTCCGTCTGTGGTGACGGGGGGGTCGGCGTCGCTACCTGAACCAGAGCAGGGGGCCGGGAAGGAGCTGAGGGTGGAGCCGTCTGTGTGCGGGAGCACGGACCAGGACGAGGAGGAGAAGCCTGTCAAGGCTGTCCAACCTGCTGAAGGTGCGCAGATTCGCCTTTTTTTCTTGCTGTTACGGAATTTGAAGGCGGTAGGAATGAGAGGTGTTTAGAAATAGACGATTGCCGTACGAGTTCAAATCGACATGTGAGTTCCAGTCGAGTCAGAACGCCAGGGGTTTTAGATGAGAGATTGTGGGTGACACCAACACCACGGGTATCTACTGGATGTCACACCGGAAGGAAATACACGCGGACACATCTGATCACGACTGCTGTTCAGACAGCCTGAATGGGCCCTTGTTTGACCTCCACACTCATCTATGGATGCATTCTTCTTTTCCTTCTTTAGGAGCTGAGTAGGGGACCTTTGTGGAAGAAGAGGAGGAGAGTGAGAAAGGGACGACCCGGAGGGACGGCGCTACGCCGGTGGTCTTCAGAAGGGAGTGTGTGTGTGTGTGTGAGCGAGCGGAAGACAGCATATGTGATTGTAATGGGATCACTGGAAATGGACCCTGATCCACCCTCCCCCCCCCCCCTCCCCCCCGTTACCGAAGCATGCTTCCCCTCTCTCCCACTCACCCCATCACACACACACACACCCTGCGCTGGAGGTGGGCTCCGATCTCCCTCCCAAGAAACGCAAGGACAGACTCTGAACCCCCTTCCCTCTTCCCCCTGGTTCTCTCACACACTCCCCCCCCCCCCTTCCCCCCTTCCTCTGCCCTCCTCCATCCTGCCTTCCGCCATTTTCTCCTTCCAACGACAGTAGAGACTCATGGTTAGGATTCACTGAGGAGGGTGGGTTTTCACTTCTTCTTCCGTGCCTGTTCGCTTGCCTGCCCTCGGAAGGACAGAAGAGGACGGGGAGGGGGGGGGGGGGGCGGACGTGTGCTGGGGATTCAGACCCCAGATGAGTCGGGAGGAGAGAGGAAGGGGTTATTCAAATCCTGACTGGACAGATATCGACCAAGCCAATTCTCAAGAGGGGATCGGTCGTGCGTGTAAAAAGAGACGGCGCTCCGAAGAGGTTTGGTACGAAATATGAACTGCACAGCTCTTTGTAAGTGTTGTCCGTTTAGTTTTTTTTTTGTAAAGGGAGACACAGTGTTGGAAGGGGGGGGGGGGACTGAGGACAGCCATGTCTGTGTTTTAGCATCAAGTGCTTCTGTACGTCACCGACGTCTAGCTGTTTCTTAAAAACGTAATAAATCCTGACTGTACAAGGAATATGAAAACTGTTTTACCAAGATTTCCAACATACTTAGGACTGTTGTATCATTTTTACAGATGTTATTTGCAGAATAAATAAAATGTAACAAACATGCCCGGCCTCTGTCTCGTACCGTGAGAGGACGCAGAACAAACGATCCTACGGACGTTCGGTCTCTGACACGTTTTATCCTTCACCTGGACAAACGGCATTCAAACTGAATTGCCGTTGTAACACATTGCTGATAAATGAGAAATGTTAAGATCCAGATCGAAATGGGTCCAAATGAACTCTCATGGTCATGTAAACCAAATCCAGTCGTGAACATCTATAATGATTTCTTGGACCAGGTCTCATGCAGGGAGACTGAACCTGGTATGTAGTCCTGTTCTGTATACAGTATATAAAAGATATATTGCACCTATAAAATGTTTAATTACAGACTGTTCCACAACAATTACATTCTCAAGTACATGTCACTCGTTCCCCAATACTTATGTCATTACACTAACAAGGAAGCTTTGGTAGAGTGTTACCAATTGTGATTGTGAAAACTATACTATTAAGTTCTGTATTAATGTTGATTTTTAGAACATTGTGATTTTGACAAAGGTCAAGAGAAGAATATATTCCACTAAATAATGTAGGTGGACCGTTTTGAGAGCATGGACCCCTAGTTCATGGAGATTAGCATTAACTTGACTGAGAACCCTGAACTGATTGAAAACTAACAATTGCATACGTGTGCATGTACACAAACTCCCCCTTTGACTAAATGCTACTTACAGGCTGTGCAGTCATGTCTTTTTACAAAGTCAACCCCTCAGGCAAACATACGACACAGGAACACATACAGTAGTTGAATAAGTACTTTATTTAATTCTCAGGCTTGAATATGTTTCATATGAAAGGCAAAATTAAAAATGAATACTTTTTCCCCATAGCTTAGGCACATGACAGAAAGGCGCTGTTTGTAAATGAGATCGTCAGTAACAAAATTGTGACATGAGCACAAAAAAACAAAAAGGTGTCGTCTGCGGCAATGTGTGAGTCCACACAGAGAGGCACATGGACGCAAGACAGTCACTGTGCGCGGTGGAGACGGACTTAACGAAACATAATACGCATACTATTCCTTAACCAGGAGCGAAAAAAACGGTCCAAACAAGAAAGAAACATTGCGGCTACTTTTAACATGGTGTCGACAAACTCATGTAAGACATTCGAATTTGACCCCTGAAGTATATATTCCAGTCCCAATCCTGCATTCCACGCAACGGTCTATATCCATATGGCTTGTAAAAGACTATCCCTCCATTGTAAAAACATAAAACATACTGAATACTGATTACATATTAGGTTGTTTACTGCTACTAAAGGAGCAAATTGTGCCCGATTCTACGACAGATGGCTGTTACAAAGCCCAAATACACGCGCGCGCAAACACTTAAAAAAGAAACACTGTTCTGGGTCCATTTCTGAAAACACCATCTTATTCTTGTCCACTACTCTCTTGCTCACGTCATCTCATCTCCCCCCCCCACTCCCTGCCAGCTCTGGGGTCCCCTAGGCAACCAGCTAGATAAACAAATCTCCATTACCACGTTGTTGACAAGCAGTAACCCAACCACACATTTAGAGGCTTGTATTAACTACCAGGTGCGATGCTGGGGTTCAGCTAATGCTAGTCGTTCCATTTGGTCCTTGTTAATAATAAGAAATGGTGCACTTGATTTGGTTCTCCAGTCCGCCCCCCTTCACTCACGACACTTCAGACTGTTCCGTTACGACATCCAAAACACTAAGAAACACCAGAAGCTGCAAGGCGTTTGCATGGAACAGATCGCAGACATACTTATTGTTTAGTATTAGGCATTTGCCCAGAAACCTGTCGACGCTTCCCCCCCCCCCCCCCCCCCCAAACAGCCATGATTCAAAACATAATGGTATAGTCGTCATCATAATCATATGGCTTTGGCCAGGGTTAGGACTGGACAGTGACTGAAAAGGCATGGTTTGGATTTAAGACTTTGACAGAAACGCTATTAGCTCAAAGGCAGCGCCCACAGGTGTATCCATAACATAGAAAAACACACTTCCATTCTTGATGTTGAGGAATGCCTTCTCAAAGCTAGCTGCTGCTGCTTCAAAACACACATTGGGATCAATGCAAAGTAGTAGTCTGACCTCTGACCTCTCCCCCAACCTGCTGTTGATGTAGCATCTCTAACGCTAACCTTCAGCCCACGGCATACACACACACACGCTTATCTGGGATCTGTGTTTATCCTACTATGGCATTCTAACCCGGCAGACATGGTGTTAGGAGAGTGTTTAAGGTCAGTCTGGAAGTGGCACAGTGTGTCACCTGACAGGAAAGGAAATCACAAAAAAAAATATTAAAGTGTGCATGTACACACACACGGCTTGGCCCCCCATGTCTCCCTGTAGAACTGCGTCCAACACAAACAGGTAGCGGATTCTTCCAGATGCTTTTAACAGGACTAAAACGACAAAGGGTGTGTGTGTGTCAGGCTTGAGATACTCCAGAGTGGAGGAGAGACATTAAAATAGCCATAGAGAGCCCTCGTGTTTTACACATACACACAAAAAAACTTAAAAAAAAAAATAATCACATTATGAATGTTGAAAAGTTTAAATAATAATAATTAAAAACATGGAGACGGGAGCTCTTTGAGAGCAGGTTGGCTGCTGCCGTTACCTGGCCAACAGCACAGCATGAATAAATATATATATACTTATATAGGTCAGAGAGAAGAAAAGAAACTGAACCTAAACTTGGGAGCTGTTTCAAAAGGACATCTATCCATCTGTCCTCTCTCCACCTCTGCTACCAAGCTATTTCGCCTGGTTCGAACACAACCATGCCCCCCCCCCCCCCCCCCCTCTTCCCCTCACAAAAACCCAGGGCAAGAACTACTTCTTCACCGTGTTTTTGTTCTCTTGTTGTTTTTGTCTGTTTCTCCTTCCTGTCCCCCGCTGACAGCTTCCTGCCACCACCACCCCCCCCCCCCTCCCTATCTTTGACACCCCCAGTCTCATTGGGGGGGGGGAGGGGGAGGTCAAAAACAAACATAACAAAACAAAAAAAACGCGAGTGGAAAGAGTAGAGGGTGAAAGGGAGGGAGAGCTGCCTGAAATGTAGGCCAAAGCGGTGGTGGGCGTTTCCATGGAAACAGTGTTCACAGCAGTCAGTGACATCATCGGTACGGGGAGAAGCTGGGCGAGGGGCTGGGGGGTGGGGGCGCGGGGAGGGGGGCACGAGCTGCACCCTGATTGGTCCGAGCCTACACACGGTTCTCCCCGCCCACTCTGGTCCTGCGCAGCATCCTGGGGAGGAGAGCAGAGAGTACACTCTACAACCTTCTCTGAACAAAGACAGAAGATGTCCGACACACAGTCTCACACACACACACGCTCACACACCCACAGCTACTACACTTCACACACACCTCCATTAGCCTTCGCACATCCTCACCCTGCATAGTGACAAAGACACACACACACACACACCTCCACCTACCAGTCACACACACACACTCTCCATCCACACACACACTTTTTCCTCGCTCTTTCTCTCCAGCCACACACACACACCTTCTGCTCTGTGGGTCCACGTGGTCCAGCAGTGCCTCCTGGGAGACCCTGAAGTCGTCCATGGTGGTCTGGTAGCGGGCCTCGAACGAGCCCTCCCTGGGCCGGTAGGAGGAGGCCTGGGCCGGGGACTGGGCTACGGGGGACGAGGAGGACACCGAGGACGTGGAGCCCGTCTCCCCCCCACGCTCGCGCCCCGTCTGGGCCGCCAGCACCACCGGGGACGCCCCGGCACCCAGGAAGGGGCTCAACACCTCCCCGTTCTCGTCCTGGCAGGAAGGGAGAGAGAGGGGAGGCCGATAGGGGTGGCAGGGAGAGGGAGAAGGCGTTAGTGATCGCTTAGCACCACAGGCCCCAAGACTCCCACAGGGAGGTGATTGACGTCGCCGGCTCGCTGGTCACCCACCCTGCCCCTGGTGATGTCCATGTGCACCAGCAGAGATGCCAGCTCCAGGTCCTCGTTGTAGCTGTTCTTCAGAGGGACCGAGCGGTACCCTGAGACACAGAGACACACGGTTGGGGGGGGGGGGGTTGAGTTGAACACAAACCACAAGGGGGACCAATCAGAAGCGGCCGCCGCGCGGCTCGGCGGCCAATCGGAGCGGGTGTGGTGGGGTTGTGTACCGGTCTTGAGGCCGTTGATGGGGAAGGTGGCCTGGGCCAGGAAGTTCTGGTCGCTGAACATGTCGATCTCGTACACCACGAAGCGCAGGAAGGCGAAGGCCGAGTTGCACACGGTGAAACGGAACGGCTTGGTTGGCCAGGTGGGGTTCAAACCGTTATCAGCTAGAGAGAGAGGCAGAGAGAGAGAGAGAGAGAGAGAGAGAGAGGCAGAGAGAGACAGATGGAGAGAGAAGGATAGATTAACCATAAACAGACGGAGGCCTCCTCCTGCCGTAACATGTCTGCTCTAATCTCACATCAGAGGACTGGTCACAAAACACACCGCTGTAACTAAACTACCACCACACCACCGCACCATCTCAGCGGGCGAGGAGGAGGAGGAGGGGGAGCTCTGTGAGAGAGGAGGGAGAGGAGGAGGAGCTCTTGAGAGAGGGAGGAGGGGAGGGAGGAGCTCTGTGAGAGAGGAGGGAGGAGGAGGAGGAGGGAGGAGCTCTGTGAGAGAGGAGGGAGGAGGAGGAGGAGGGAGGAGCTCTGTGAGAGAGGAGGGAGGAGGAGGAGGAGGGAGGAGCTCTGTGAGAGAGGAGGGAGGAGGAGGAGGAGGGAGGAGCTCTGTGAGAGAGGAGGGAGGAGGAGGAGGAGGGAGGAGCTCTGTGAGAGAGGAGGGAGGAGGGAGGAGCTCTGTGAGAGAGGAGGGAGGAGGGAGGAGCTCTGTGAGAGAGGAGGGAGGAGGGAGGAGCTCTGTGAGAGAGGAGGGAGGAGGGAGGAGCTCTGTGAGAGAGGAGGGAGGAGAGAGAGGAAACAGTCGCGTCGCTTTCTCACCTTCCGAGTCGGTCTTCTGCTTGGCGCTGTCGTACTCCGCCCCGCACGCCTCAATCTCAATCAGCGGGCACACGATGCCACGCCCGTGCTTGGGCAGGTGCCTGGCGCCCAGCACCTGGGGGGGGGGGGGAGGAGTGAGACCAAGCGGCTTCACACACACACACACAGACACAGAGAGAGAGAGACTCCCTTACCTCTATCTGGAGGGTGATTGGCTCCAGACCTCGGAGGGTCTGCCTGTCGAAGGGGTCGAAGGTGTCGTCCCTCATGATTGGTGGCTGGAGCACGTAGCCACTCCTGCCGTTCAGCATGAACAGAGCCTGGTTCATCTGCATGGGCTTGTCTGGACGGAGGGCGAGGATGAACGAGGGAAGAAGAAACCAAAAAGAAAAGAGACGGATATCATTCCACACTGCGGTCTGGGACCCCCCGACGACCCCAAGCAACGCCATGGAACCACGACGGCGCAATTCGCCAAAAACGGCGACCCAAAGAAAAAAAGGACGCCCCCCGTTCCTACCGGCGGTCTGGAAGTTGAGGGCGACCAGCTGGGACCCGCAGAGCCACATGGGCAGGGGGTCGTAGTTGGAGGAGTCGAGGCGCTGCCCGCGGGGGTAGATCCGGGACAGCTGGAGGCGGTTGTACTGCAGGAACTTCTTCCCCTTGATGCGGTTCACGTACTTCTCCGCCTTGGTCTCCGGGAAGGACGACATGTCCCGGTAACAGGCCCGGTCGGTCCCGATCTCTAGGGAGGGGGAGGGGGGAGGGAGAGGGAGAGGGGGGAGGGTGAGAGGGCTTTCAGTTTGTGGAAGTGTGTGAGTTTGATTTCATGCCTGGATCGGTTTCGTTTCCCCAAACACTTTTACCGACCGTTTGAACCGAGTCTACACACGCACCCCTTGAGTTTAAATTTCGGTGCGTTCGGAACTGTGAAGTCTTAAGCTGAAGAGAAAATATTCACACATTCTCTGTGGGGGGAGGGATCAATTCAAAACAAATACAAAAAAACTATTGCTTCAGGACTAAATCTAATCCATTGATCCTGATTTAATCTGTTTTAAATATGCCTTGAAACATCTGACTCCGTGCGTCTTATGCCTGTTCAGAGTCTCTGTGTCTCCAGTGTCAGATTTCAGTCAAACTGGACTTCAACCAGCTAATAAAAACAGCTTTCAAAAATGCTTCATGTTTACCAAAGTCTACCTTATCAATCTCCCTGTCACAACAATGACCAGGCTAACCACCTGATGTATTTGAAGTGGGTTTAATATGCCACATTCCATGCCACTCATACTGAAACTAATGACAACCACAATGTTGTCTGCCAGCTTCTCTGTGGTGTAGCTGTGTTAAAAGTTGGTCAAATTGGGAAACTCTGTACATTGTGTGCTCCCAAACTCAGCCAGTGCTCAGGCGTACAGTCAGAGGAAGGGTATCCACTTGAAGATGAATGTGTGTGTGGAGACAGAGAGAGTAGTCCTTACTGTCCTCGTCGAAGGGCACGGGCCTGCAGTAGATGACCAGGTCAGACAGCTCCAGAGCGATCTTCTTCCTCCTCTCCATCATCTTCCCCTCCTCCATCTGACAGATAGAGAGAGAGAGAGAGAGAGAGAGACACACACCCCGTCACACACAAAACCAACCACTCTGTGTGTGTGTGTGTGTGTGTACACATCTACACACATCCAAGAAAAAGAAAAATAATGATCCTAGCGTCCCCCCAAAAATGTACTCTTCGAAGATCAACAGTCGTCCATGGACAAGAATCAAAGACGTTGCACTCATTCTCCAATCCTCCCTCCCTCCATCCATCCCTCCAGGTGGGTACCTTGGCCTCGGAGGTCACGGTGACCTCGCGGATCTTGTTGACCCACTCCTTGAGCTCCTCCTGGGTGCTGGCGGCGATGTCCAGCACCTGGCTGGCCCTGGGCGAGGTGGCGGGCAGCAGGGAGAAGACGTGGGGCCGGCTGCCCTTCCCATCGGGCCTCACCACTGGGGGGAGACACAGAGACAGGGTGAGGATGGAGGGGGGGGGACACAGAGACAAGGTGAGGATGGAGGGGGTTGGAGAGAGAAAGGGGAAAGGGTGGGTGTATTTGATGACAGAGCTGAGGCTTGGCACCGTGTGCCTCTGGTAATGGTCGTGTATTGACTGACTGGAGGAGGTCGATACAGCTTAGACGCACGGCAGACGAGGGAAAGAGGGGACGAATGAAGGGGGACAAGTTCATGTAGAGAGGAAGTGTGTGTGTGTGTGTGTGTGGGTACATATATTTGTGTGTTCACGTATGCTTTTGTCCCTGAGGCAAGGTGACCTGGCGCTGTGCAGGACACGGGAACAGGAAGGGGCGGAGCCGACTCACCGATCTGACAGGAAGACACGTCTACACTTCCTCTCAGCAGGTCTCCCAGAGGGCTGTTCTCTGTCAGCTGCTGCGGGGGGCACCGGGAAGGACAGAGGGAGGAGGGACACACAACAGTTTACATGGCATTACAGCCTGCCATCTCCACCTGGCCTGGAGGTCCTAGGGGACTAGACTAGAGGACTAAAACACAGGCTAGGGGACGAGAATAGGGGACTAGACTAGGGAACTAGAGGATTAGACTAGGGGCTAGGGGACTAGACTAGAGGACTAGAACACAGGCTAGGGGACTAGACTAGAGGACTAGAACACAGGCTAGGGGACAAGAATAGGGGACTAGACTAGGGAACTAGAGGACTAGAACTAGGGGCTAGGGGACTAGACAACTAGAATACAGGCTAGGGGATGGGACTAGGGGACTAGACACGGGGCTAGGGAACTATACTAGGGAACTAGAGGACTAGACTAGGGGCTAAGGGACTAGACAACTAGAATACAGGCTAGGGGATGGACTAGGGGACTACACACAGGGCTAGGGAACTAAAATACAGGCTAGGGGACGAGACTAGGGGCTAGGGGACTACACTCGCGGACTAGACGACTAGAATGGTCACTCACTGATCGGTCGGGCTCCACGGCCGAGGGGCTGATCTCCTCCACGTAGTTGGCGGGGAACCACAGCTGCTTCTTGCCTCCGCAGTCGCCCTTCCACCAGCCACCCTCCTGCTTGTCCACGTTCTGGATGACAGCGTTCTTGGTGAAGGACAGCTCGTCATCCCTCTGGGCCTTGTACTCATACATGGCCTTCACCGTGCACTGAGGGGAGAGGGAGGAGGGGTGAGGTGAGGTTAGGAGGTTACTGGGGGGGAGGGGCTTAGCAGGAGAAGAGGGGAGGGGTCGCTGAGGCTGGGAGCCTATAGGAGAGGGGGATTTCAGCAAACCCACCTTGAACGTCGGCATCTGATTGGCTTCCACGTAGAAGCCGGGGTTGCGGCCCTCGTACAGCGAGCCGTAGTCCGGTTCCTGGTGGAACGTCACACAGACATGAGAGGAACATTCTGGACCAGGACCAATAAACAACCACCTATTGTGTGGTTGGTTGGTGAGTGAGTCAGAGGGACAGTGTGTGAGTGAGTGCGTGTGTGAGTGTGAGTGTGTGTGAGTGTGTAACTGAGTGAAGCCCTCACAGCGGTGCCTATCTTCTCCAGAGTCTCCTCGTTGATGGGGTAGCGCAGCTTCATCTTGCGGTACAGCGGGTGCTTCTCAAAGTAGCTGATGAGGTCCACCAGGCTGTCGAACTCCGACGTGCCCAGGACCACCGCCTGGCCTTCCTGCTGCACGCGACAGTGCTTGATCTTACCCTCCGCCCTGACCACCACAAACGACAACAACGACAAGTTGATCTCACACCTCCTGCGTGTCTCGCCGGCCAGTCCATGTCATGTGACATGTCGGTTCCTCGGAGACCAATCAGGAGCCTGGCTTCTCCACGAGGCTGCGGAAGGCGGGGGGGGGGGGGGGGTGAAGGTCGACACCCTCCAATTTGCGCTGCCACCATTGTGGCTGCGTCCCGTCTAAACTCGGTGTGCAGCCTCGAAAGGCAGATGTGGGCGATCCCGCGAGTGCCGTTTGGCGTCTTGGAGACGGACAGGTGGGGGGGGGGGGGGGGGGGGGGGGGCGAGGCGCTGCCCGCGGCGGGCGGCTCACCTGAAGGAGATGGCGAAGGAGTTGCACTCCGTCCTCTTCCTCACCAGGAAGGCTCCGTCGCGAGGCACCCTCATCAGCATGTTCTCGGCGTGGCTCCGAGACAGGTTGGCATGGTACCACCTGGAACACGCAAACACACGACACAGAGAGCACAGACACACAGTTGATAAGGGAGGACGACCAGTTTCAGCTTAAGGAATGTGTACACTACCACAGATCTACTGAAGTCTGGACAGGTATGGGACGGACATCATCCAGAGTGCTTTTTCTCATCCACCTTTCTCAGGCCTGTGTGTGTGTTAGTGTGTGTGTGTCAGCTCTGTGTCAGTGTGTTAGTGTGGTGTGTCAGCTCTGTGTCAGTGTGTTAGTGTGGTGTGTCAGCTCTGTGTCAGTGTGTTAGTGTGGTGTGTCAGCTCTGTGTCAGTGTGTTAGTGTGGTGTGTCAGCTCTGTGTCAGTGTGTTGTGTCAGCTCTGTGTCAGTGTGTTAGTGTGTCTGTCAGCTCTGTGTCAGTGTGTGTGTGTGTCTGTCAGCTCTGTGTCAGTGTGCGTGTGTTAGCTCTGTGTGTGTGTGTTAGTGTGTGTGGGCAGTAAAGACAGGCCTGGTACTCACTCTTTGCTCTCGTGGGCGTTGGTCTGAGGTACTGGCTCCGTCAGCTTCATCTCAAACTCATTGCAGCGCAGCGCCACCTGCTGGTAGTGGTTGATGAGGGCGAAGAGCGTGTCGAACACCAGGTTGTCCGTCAGGTAGAACTTGGGGCTGCCCGCCTCCTGCCGGGAGTGGATGCGACAGTGCTGCACCCGGCCCGAACGCCTGGGGAGACAGAGACAGAGAGACAGAGAGAGAGACAGAGAGAGAGAGAGAAAGAGATACACGGAGAGAGAGAGAGAATGTTGGTCCGAACCACTGCAAAAGTGACAGCGTTGCAAAACCCGAGGATATCTTTCCTGTTCTTTCCCAGATATCCACCATGGGAGCCGCCCTCCAACCGAAGAGCTCCTCTCCGCTCCCTTCTCTGGCTATGGTGTGGGCCGTATGCATGTCCATGTCTGTGTGTGCGTGTGCGTGCATCAGCTCCAGGATTGATTTCCTGTGGGACAGCCCTGCTCCTGGAGGTTAGCTGGGTTAGGCATGCAGCCAGGTCCAGGACCACTCAGGCGACTGGCATGGATTGATTGATCGATCAGATGTCAGCGTTGTCATACAACTTTGTACTCTCGACATCCACTCTGTCATCAGGCCTGTTGCCCTGGTTACTTAAGAGCAGGGCATCAGGAGTTTGCTGGGGCTAGTTCTCAAATGTCCTCAAGAGAATCTTGGCTTATCTCTTAATAATCACAGTTTGGGATGTTCCTGTATTTGACTGTTGAATCGTAAAACGTTGAATAACGACTTGAAAACATAACGATTGTGTGTCGAGTACGTATTTAGAGTGTGTGCGTGAGTGTGCGTGTGTATGTGTCCAAGAGAGAATATGCCTGTGCATGTGTGGGGGAGAGAGGGAAAGTGTGTGTGTGTGTGTGTGAGAAAGAAAGAAAGGAGTGCCTACGCAAACCACAACCCTGGGTGATAGTGTGAAAACGAGGCCCTTTCATCTACCTGCCTACCCAAACACCTCTCCTCTCTCTACACACACACAACACACAAAAAAAACACCACGTGACACCAAGAAATCAAACCCATTTCCTAAAAGCGAACAAAGAGCGGCCTCCCAGCAGGAGGACGAGCGCGTACCAGAAGGAGAGCGTGTAGTCTCCCACGAAGGTCTCGCTCTCTCGGACCAGGAAGGAGCCGTCGGGGGCGCCCGTCTCCAGGCAGTACTCCGACAGCAGACGCTCCGCTATCTGGCGCCCGTCGCGCCCCGCCCCCAGCTTCCCGTGGAACCACTTCTCCGTCACGTGCTGGTCCATCCCGTTAGACACCTGGAGGAGGAGGAGGTGGGGGGGGGGGGGGTTACCAGAAGAGGAAGAGAGATACTGTTGTTTATCTTAAGTCAACGTCAAGAGAGAGTTGATTGACGTGTGTGACCCGGGGGTGGGGGTGGGGGGGGGGGGTGGGGGGGCGATGCGCGCCAGGCCTTCCTCACCTCGCGGTGCTCCTCCTCGTCGTCGTTGCCCTGGTTACTGGTGGTCTCCTCTGAGTAGTAGATCTTACTGCTGGTGAGGACGAAGAAGTGGGGATACCACTCCTGGAGAGACACAGACACGGCATGGCTTTACCACGGAGCACAGGGGGATACATGAGCTGGATGCATCACCACTATGGGCTGCAGGTCTAGCTTTGGTTCGTGTAAAACCTTTTTGTGTTCTGAGGGACTTGGGGGGCGTGTGGTCTAGGTGGAGAGGGGCAGCCGAACCAAAGCGAAGAAATATTATACGTAAAGTACAAACAAAATCTTATGTAAATTTTCTTTTCGATTTTTAAGGCATTTCTTCTTTATTTTGACAGAATTAACTCTGCACAAACATGCTTACATACATTAAACTTGTCAGTAAGTATGTGAATATATGACTGTCAATATGTGAATAACTATGTGGGAGTAAACCTCCAATTGTTTCAGTACAGACAAATATATTATGCTCTCAATGGAATCCATTTGAACGGGTTTTAAGTCGAGTCCGTTTCTGCATGGGACCACTCACATGGTTGATGGGGTCTTCCAGGAACAGGATGCCGTTCTTGATGGAGTTGCTGATGTCGTTCTCTGAGTAGGGGGTGGAGGTGGACACCTCCTCATAGGCACTGCCCTCCGCCAGCTTCTTATGCTGCAGGCCAGGAAGAGGACGACAAGAGGTCAACAAGAGGTCAACAATGCCTGCCTGACTGGACCCACCGACACCGAGGGCCTCATGTACGTGGGCCTCATTTACAAACGTTGTGTTATCAGCGCCGTGGCCAACCCGCAGATTGCGCACGCTGTGATACTTCGGTTGACGTCGTATTTACCAAACCTGCAGGTCATCGGGTAATCAGCGCCTTTCTCCGCCCACTATACCGTACATTAAACGGGCCTCCTTCTCTATTTCTATCATGGATCAGCCACCAAAGTCAAAACAGCGATGACTGTTTGAAATGATCCTGATGCCAATATTTGTAATGTAGCGAGGAGTTGAACAACTGCTGGAATGGAATGTGAACGCCGAGTCGGAGATTAGATGTAATCTTTGATTTCTTCCAGTAACTGTAATATTGCATGGCTGCTTAATCTGTAACGCGTAATGATTTCGTGTTCACTCAACTCCAAAAGTGGGATCCTTGTGGCAAAAATCCTTTGGCTCATGTCTTCGTCTTGCTCGGGGGGGTTACTGCTGCCATTTCACCAGGAGGCATATGCGCATCCTGGTTTACGCCTGCCATTAACAGGCGGAGAATTTTCACCGAAAAATAGAGGTGCGCTTTCACAGGCGGTTTTTGTACATGCCGCGGAATACATAAATAGGCGGACCTTACGCATCCCCTCCCATCTGTTTATGGGAAACTCCCACTTTCCCCTTGACCCTCCCCCACTGAATGCATGCATGACACTAAAAGCGCAATTTGCCATTTTCAGTTCCGCGACAGGCAGTCTGCGCTTTTACCTCAGTGCGGCATGTTTGTACATACCTCTCCATGCTTTTACGCGCACATTGCGAAACAAATACGCCTGAAGTCGGCGCAAAAGCGTTAGTACATGAGGCCCTCAACCTCATCGACCATTCGCGTCAGACCATAACACGCGCTCGCTTCTGTTTCGAAACCCCCGTCCATGCCCAGCTTAGCGTTTTGAGCAAAAAGAACTACAAATCCCATGTGGATGGGACCCGTCGACAGGGGGGAGGGGGGGGGGGGCGTACCTTGATGAGGATCTTCCTGCGGAGCTGACTGGGCGAGGGCAGGCCGTCGGCCGAGATGTCCACAGCCTTGGTGAGCAGCATGTCTCCAAACACCTTCTTGAAGAAGGTGGCCATGTTCCTCTGCTGCACGATGCTGCAGTGGTCCTCGATGGAGAGGATGACGGGGTAGCTGGGGGCAGGAAGGAGGAGGAGGGTGAGAGGGCTGTGGAAGTGGAACGGTCGAGCGCCGGGCAAACGGTGCTTTGGTGTGGTCGTCTGTGAGGGCGTCTTCGTGCGTTGGTGGTAGGGTCAGTTTAAGACGGGACGTAGAGCAACAGCCCTCGGCAGTCTAGGCACACACACACAGACAGACACACACACACACACACACACACACACACACACAGACACACAGACACACAGACACTCACTCAGACGTGACGAAGGCGTGTTCCTTGATGGTTGTCAGGACATCACAGAACTTGATCTTGGTCGTGAGAGTGTGCCCGTGATAGATTACTGGCATTCCATCCGGGCCGTCCCAGCAGTCCACTGGAGAGAGAGAGGACACACACACACACGCGTGATTTCAGGGCATATTTTAGAGTGGGTGGTGATTAATACAGTGATCAGGCAGATGTCTGTAAGTGCAGACATCTGCACACTGTGCAGACGATGTTCTCACGGAAAAGAAGTACCAATAAATTGTCAGGCTAATCCCTCTGCAGACAGACAGACAATGGAGTGTGTTTATCATTCCGGGGAAGCCTTCACGTCGAGTGAAAGGTCAAGCCAGAAGGCTTGTATTTACACTGGCATGACAAGGTACTGAGGCAGACTCCAGACGTCCTCTGAAAGTACCTCAGGTACATATTGCAACCTGTCTGACCAGTGTTTAGGAGACAGTGGGTGCGTCCTTTTGATACGTTTTACAGTTATGCGGAGGGCTGGGCAAGAAGGAGAGGGCAGGTAGGTAAATGATGCGACTTGAATAAGGAGTGGGGGTTGGTGTGTGTGCGAGTGTGTGCGTGTGTGTTTGCACTCACACTCGATGCAGCGACAGCCCATCCTTAGACAGCGCGAGTACGCCTCCAGAGACGACTCGCTGGAAAATTGGTCTCCTGTCAGGTAGCTAAAAATAAACACACGCACGTCAGAGACACACACACACACACACACACACACACAGGCAACATCTCAATAGCGTGGAGATGCATCTCCTCCTTTGATCTGAGCCCTTCTGAAGAGAGACACAGGCTGAAGAGAGACACAGGCTGACGAGACATTTCCATCACTAAAACCTTCAGGTACACCCACACTTTCCTTTCACAAACACACACTGGGCAAAAAAAAGAAAGAAAAAAGCGATAATAACCCTTTCTGTTTGAGAACATGTACTCTCCCTGCACATTCAGTCAGTCAATTCAAAGTGAATCAAAGCAACGTGGAACGTGGTTCCTACTAGTATTGTTTCAGGGCTCTCACACAGCAGTTCATGTGTGAACTCCCACATGGGCTTTCAATGGGAGGAAAATGCCCCTTTTCCTGCATTCAAAACGATGTTGGGGAAAAATGTCATTATCTAGAGGGAAATCCACAACAGTTGACTTTAACTGACCAGCCGATTGTAGTTGTGGAACCACAAGAGCTTTCATATTGTTAGTCTGCTCCTTCTGAAAACTGTTGGCTACACAGTTGGGCCCAGGTTGGGATATTCTGCTTCAATAATAATAATAATACCTTTTTTTTGTATTGCACTTTACATTACAGCAATCTCAAATTGCTACAGAGCATATAAAAGAAGAATCAAAGTTAATAATTACAATTAGAAAAAAGATCAAGGTCAATAAATAGTTAAAAGGATAACCTATAAAAAACATTTAGTAAAAAGCTTCTTTTTTTTTTTTTAGATATGTTTTTAAGTTTCGTTTAAAAACATCAGTAGTCTGTGGGGCCCTCAGGTGGTCAGGGAGGGGGGTTCCACAGCCTCGGAGCAGCAGATGAAAATGCCCATCACCCATGCTGCACAGCTTGGTTCTGGGGGCTTGAAAATGCCCATCACCCATGCTGCACAGCTTGGTTCTGGGGGCTTGAAGGGGGCGTTTGTGGTTGCAGTCCGGAGGGTGCGTGAGGAGGTCTGGGGGGTGAGGGGTTCCTGTAGGTGAAGGGGGACATGTCCGTGAAGGCACTGGTGGGTGAGGAGGGAGACCTTATATTCAGTTCTGAGTGGGACAGGGAGCCAGTGAAGAGATTTCCAGATGGAGGTGATCTGATCATACTTGCGCACCCTCGTCATGCTTTAGGACCTAAAGCAAACATTACTTTGCTGTGATGGGATGGGTTGGGTTACATGGGCATGCAAACGTGAAAAGTGGGACACTGCGAGAATTCTTTGTGACTTTTGCTCGAGAGCGCAAAAAGGTGACTGTTGTGATTGCCGGTTGATTTTTGAACGTGTAACCGAAAAGCTGAAATCCCTCCATGACGTCAATCAACTGCTGCTGATGCCAGACAAACTCCCATGTGGCAACGCTCTGTCTGGTTACCTCGTCTGATCTAACCTGTGTTTCCATACAAGTACTCAAACAACACTGCATGTTGTCAAAACATGACTCGATCCGGTTTGACTGGATTCAATCTGACTAGATAAAGGTTTGGCATAACCAAACTTTACAATCAATAAAAGCAATACTGAATTCTCCCTGTGAGGCTCGACGTACAGCAACCAGCTCTCATGAAAACAGAACACGAATCCTGTCCTCAAAACTCCCCCAAAGAACCAAAATGACGTTTAAAAACAAAATGACTCAAACTCACACAGCGAGAACCTCAAAAAAGGACAGAGTGCACCACACATAGGGAACGCAGCGTCGAGGAAACCCTGCCATGAAGCAGGCCCTCTCCCCTGACTGCTAGCCAGCAGTGTGTGTGTGTGGGGGGGGGGGGGGCTGTTTCCCTTACGTGTTGTGAGAGGAGGAGATCCAGTAGTGGGACAGAGGGTTGTTCATGTCCTCAGGACACACCTGGTCCAAGGTGCAGTCCCAGATGGTGTTCTCCTTGGAGAACAGGTAGGTCAGGAACTGCAGAGTGACAGAGGGAGAGGCCGGGACAGGGAGGAACTCAGTGTGATTTACAAAATGTAAACTGAAAGCACTCGGCAGGGATTTTACGGGCGACGTTGCAGGTGATAACTGACAGAGAGAGAGAGAAACAAAGAGAGAGAGAGAGAGAGAGAGAGAGAGAGAGAGAGAGAGAGAGAGAGAGAGAGAGAGAGAGAGAGAGAGAGCGAGACATGGAGAAACAGACAGACAGAGAGAAAAAGAGACACAGAAACAGAGAGAAAGAATAAAGAGAGAAGAGAGAGAGAGAGAGAGCAGACCTCATCTTGGTGGAAGTAGGGCTGCTCCACCTCTCGCAGAGGATCTTTCAGGTAACCAAACATGAACTCCTGGACCTTGTTATTGTCCGAGGCCCATAACTCCTGCAAACACACACATAATGCACTTTACACATCGAGTCCTACCATTGTTAAGGAATGTTAGCTCCTAGTCTGAACTGAACTACCTTTTGGGAGTCCAAGAGAAAGCTCTTGAAGTCTTCTAGAGAGATTCTCTGGTCTGGTCTGTTGATGAACCTTGGAAAGGGAGAATGTGTTTCTCAGCGCGTGCCATGTTGAGCTCATGTGCGTGTATGTGTGTGTTGACGTATGAACTTACCTCTGCAGAAAAGGAATCTCCATCTGAAAGAGGAATAGCGAAAGCACATTGTTTACTGCGCGACAGCAGCTACTTTACATCTAGAACATGCTGGCACAGCTGTGTTAGGAGGGACCCCAGTCCAGCCTGCTGAGTCATGGGAGACACTGAGGTCATCTGCTCTACCCCAGCCAGCCCATCTGTGTGTGTGTGTGTGTGTGTCCATAGGCCCTAATGGCCTCCACCAGAGGGGTTTGGTGGGTTCTTAACTGATCCGTATTGATCTGGCAGCCATTTGAGAGTATATCTAGCTGTGCGTGCGTGTGTGTGTGAGGAGATGAGGCCAGGACAGTGTGGGGACACACATATCTCGAGGACGTCAGGTTGGTACTCACAGCCTTCTGAGCATCAAACATCAGACTGCGGTAGAGCTGGGCGAACTGGCTGAAGGACACATCTCCGTTCCTCAGCTCAGAGTCCTAACACAGACACGGGAGACAGAGAGAGATGATTCAATTACTATCCTCTTTAATACCGTTACTGAGTTACGCCAGGGGTCTGCAGGGTTTTTATATGTAAGAGGTAGCTGGAAAGAAAATGTGCTGTCGAATCACTCGTTAACATTTTCTCCCAGGATTCAGTATAAATGAATTTGGAATCAAAATGAGGTTTGAAAGTTTTGCTTTGTGGGGGGGGTTTTGGCAACAAGATGAGCTTTTTCACTTTAGCAGTTCATTTATTTGATGTGCCGCACCACGAAGCATTTTCTCACAATAGCCGTGCTAGCACAACAGAGCAGGCAAAACCACTTGCCTCACACTTGGGAATATAAAAAAAATCCATATCCCACTCATCATGGAAAGTGTATATTTAATGATTTCCCTGTGTATGTGTGCTTCCCCTACCGTGGTGGTAGCAGTAGACTAACTCTGGTAACCTTTATTGTTAGCTTCTTCAGAACCCAGCTAATGTAAGCACGGTTTGCCAAAGAAGATTGCACTTGCTGCAAGGTGATGTTGTGGTGTGGTGGAGGGTTGCTGGGTGGTGTCGTGTGTGTGTGTGTGTGTGTGTGTGTGTGTGTGTGTAGGAGGGGGTAAAGTTGGGGGATGTTACCGGAAGTTTCTCTCGGAGGAACCTCATGTTTGGGACCCTGTAGTTGACCTGGCTCAGCATGCTCTTCACATCCTTGCAGGATATCCTAAAATACGAACATGCAGATTCATGTCAAATACACGGACAGGAACACGCATGCTACGCGAGCGCACACGGACAGACACACAGCGCACGCACACATGGCAGAATAAACATGCAACAACCTCAACACGCCCCTCTGAGTGGCAACATCGAATAACAAAATCATAATAGTAAAACACCAATAATCATAGTAATCACCTATACTAATAGTGATCATATTTGTCTTTTCAAGGCAAAACATTGGTCGACTAAACACAATGGAACCACACAATGCAATCGCTTCAGGGTTGGTGTGGGTAAAATCCTTGCTACAGCCCTCTTCGCGGGGGGGCGACAGACAGACTATTATGTCTCTCCGTTCTCTCTCTGTCTCTCATCCACACCACTGTTTCCTGCAACAGGAAGAGGGACTGCTGTGTGGCTGAGCGGTGAGTTCCTTAGATACACCTCACCAGCACAAGTACAGGAAACCACCTACAGACTGAAGAAGCATCCAGCGTTTGCGTCGTTTCCAAAAGCAGCATCAAATAAGACTTACTTGTCCTCACGGTTGCGGTCCACAGCATAGAACTGCTTTCGTAACCACCTGGAGGCAAGACGCATAGTAACGCATGTGACCGTGTCTTTCAGAGTCTCGTGTTAAGATTTGTGGCTTGAATTGCAGGTTCAATGGTGAGCCAATGCATGCACTTTGACAGTCGTGTTAAGGGTGTGTGTGTGTGTGTGTGTGTGTGGGGGGTTGTACCTCTCTATCTGTAGTGGTGTGGGGGATTTGAGTGTGTCTTCAACCAACCAGGTCAGACCCTTCACCCACATGGTCATCTCCTCATCAGACGTAGCTGGGGGAGGTAAGGGGGTAGGACAGCATTTTAAGCTCAAAGCAATTCACATGCACGTCTGTGCGAGGCCTGTGCATGTGCATGCATACAGAGACAGAGAGAGATACACAGAGAGAGAGATTCTCTCTCTCTCTGTGTATCTCTGTGTACAGAGACAGAGACAGAGAGAGAGAGAGAGAGAGAGAGAGAGAGAGAGAGAGACAGAGAGGGACAGAGAGGGACAGAAACAGAGAGAAAGAGATACACGGAGAGAGAGATACACGGAGAGAGAGAGACAGAAAGAGCGAGAGAGACAGAAAGAGCGAGAGAGAGAGAGAAACAGAGAGAGACACCAAGAGAGACACAGAAAGACACCGAGAGAGCAATCACCTGCCAGACTGAGGGCTTTCAGGCGAAACTCTGTGCCATGCAAGATGACAAAGCAGTGTGCCTGGTCTAGCCGACCGGCAGAGTCCTCCACATAGCGCTCAAAGTCCCGGGACTTCTGTCCAGGGCGGATCTCCTTGATCTCTCTGATGTCAACTGACGAGGAACACACAAAGAGGCTCGATTACACCACAAATAACCAGCATTACAATACCTGATACCAGCTCGTTAAAAGGGCATTCAGTGAGTGGAATGTTCCGGACATGACAAATCAGATGACCCCAACAAGGGAAGTGAAGCGGTAAATAGTCACCCAACCCCGAGGTGCTTTGGGGACAGGACAGTCACGAGACGAGGAGGAAACAGTTGGGGAAATTGAGACTACGCCACAGCACCTTCTCAGTGACACCAGGTACAGCCGGTTTGGAGGAATCCCAGCCCCTGGGCTGATCAGAGAGAATGGGAGGGAACAACTGCTTCGGGATGAATCCTGTAGACGTTCAATGTACACGCCCCCCCCCCCCCCCCCCGCTCCTCCAACTGGCTCAGCTGGGGCAAAGTAGAATCTCCAGCATATAACTTTGCTAGCGGATAACTAACTTTGCTAACCAGAGGTTGGTCTCTGGAGCACATCTTAGCTGCTGTCTAAAAAGCACAGGGAGATGTTACCACGTAACTGATTTGGAAAACCACGGGGCGAAACTAAATCGACACAGAAATAAGCAGCAGCTAGGGAGTAAAAGCCCCAAGTCAGAAAATCCCATTCTTCAGAACAGGGGATTAGCCAATGGCAGACCTAGAGACAGCTCCAGCTCCTGCAGCTGATTGGATGGACCGAACTACAGTCTCATTCAAGAGCTTGTGACCGATCTCTCGCAATCGATTTTCTATTTATCCGACAATAAAAAGGGGAAGACTTTTTACTTAAGAGAGTGTGTCCTTCCCTTTGTGGGAGTCCACAAAGGGAAGGTTCATATTCATCTGAATCCATGTTCTTTGTTTATGATCTTGTACGCTTGTCACCAACAAACTATGGTATACTGGCACACAAATACCTGATATGACTAGTGCCCAAACTGAAAATCTTGCCCAAATGTCAGGAAAACAGACATTCTGATTACCATTGATTAAGACAAGCTGCTCTATGGAAACAACAGTTCAAATATAAAATGAACCATCCAAGCTGAAATCCTCATTCAACAATTTTTTTTATGGGGATTCAGATAGAACTGAAGATTTGACAAAACACTGAGTCACTCCCAAAAGTATCAAACAGATGAGACTCCTTATTAAAGCAGACACTGCCCACACCTGTGCATGAACAGAGAAATCACAGGTTACCGGTTTGTGGTCTCTGTAAAACGGGTCGGGCAATATTTTCCTCCTTAAATAAAATCTCTTTTTTTTATAGCCCTTTTTACAAGCAACGTCCCAGAGGGCTTCACATACGCCCATAAAACTGTCCCTCAACCAACAGGGTTTTGGTTGGATGAAACCAACACAGGACAAGGAAAACTGTATTTTGACTAATGTAACTTGTTCTTTAAATGTATTCGACTACACAGAGCTGAAAGACAATCAACTCATTGTAGTTCAGGAGACAGCAGTACGGCAAGAGTCTTAATTTTTTTAAATTAGTAAACCAGAAAATAGAACTATAGCTAGCAGAGGTCACTTGGAACAAGCACCAATTGTGATCTCAATATGTTGATGAATGTAAAACACAGTTTCATTGTAATTGCATGTATTCTTTCATAATTGTATGTTTTTTGCCTCTTCTGCCTCACTGTTTAATTCAAACTCATCGGAATAAAGATTTAATAAAGCACACTGACATTTCTTTTGAGAATATGAGACAGAGAAAAGGTGTGTGCTAGAGTGTACGTGCAGGAGTGTGTGTGACAGAGCGCTCTACTCCTGCTCCTCTTCCTGCCCTGACCACACATCCTGTGCCGTGTCGCACATCTGTGAGTGCCTCTGTCTAAACTCCAATGACCGTCTTGCTGCATCTTCTGCTCTCGGCTCCCTCTAGAAGAACCTTTCAAATGCTGCAAAAACACACGCTGACTGCAGACGACGACCGAATGAAATCGAGCAGAAAAGCCGCCAACACGCAACCGATATTGTCAAAATCTCCTTCAGGAAATCTAGGATGGTCAAAAGGGTGTCACCTTTCTGCAACCCTTCCTCCTTCCCTCTCTCCTCCCTCATGGCAGCCTAGTTTCACTACAGGACATGGGGGGGGGGGGGGGCGGGGGACAGTCCTGAACATCAAGAAACCCATTTGCACAGACATATTAGACCAAAGCTAAGACCTTGCAGGTTTTTACGTCTTGCACAGGAAGCACGACCTCCTTACAGCATGTTCTAATATCCCCCACACTTGATCCATATCACTACACGGTGCTCTTTAAGAGATATTACTGCTATTTTCTCCACGCAGCACGTCACACGCTTTCAGGCAGAGCACAGTGTTTGGGCTCCTCTGAAGACCGACGCTGGGATTCCCGTGTTGCTACAGAGCCGGTGAAGATGACAGACAGGGAAAGAAAAACAGAGGAGAAAGGGAAAGCCAAGGCGTGCACGAGATTTCAAAGAACCTCGAACGGTCGACGTGCGAGTTGGATGCTTTCGTACTGTCAAGATTAAGGAGTTCATCTATGGAGCAGGGTTCTTCAATGTTGCAATTCTTATGCGTCTGGTTTGTTAAGATTTTTACCGAGGTTACATGGTCGATACTTTGCTGTACGTGTACAGTATTTGATCACATTTACGAATTTCTGGTCCGAGTCCAGCTAGTCCAGTCTGGATCTGTTCTAAATGTTTGTGTAAAGAGAAAAGTAGCCGACTAAGGAAGAAATTATGAGTTGTGCAATATCCAATCGCATTTTAAGATATTGTCCACGTGTAAAAAGTGCAAGTGTTTCTGTTCAGTGGTCAACGGTACATTAACCGTTACTGTAACCGAGATGAACTGGTTAAACTCACTCCTCGGTAGAAATACTACCCACCCCTGCCGTGGAAGCACTAAAGGCGTGGTTCAGCGGCGTCGCTGGTTAAAGCGGTGTTTATAAAGGGTGGTAGTCACGTTTGCAAGTCAGAGGTCCAGAGTTCAAACCCCAGCAAGGGCGAGATCATGTGGAAGTGAATGAGGAGCGACACGAGCAACACCTGTTATGCCACGAAAAGGCAACTTAGCTAGGTTTGCACCTACTCATCTTGATTGCCCAGCATGTACCCTTGACACGTAACCTTGACCGAGTCTGGTTCTATAGATAGACATGAACCCATCATCGATCGTGGCCAGAGATCTGCTTGGTGGGACGTCTCAGTCTTCACTCCATCCGACAACATCCCAAAACAACAACGTAGAGACCGAACAACCACCTAGCGTAGCGACACAATGTTGCTGCCACGATATCCTGGCTGCTGTGGAACACAGGTACACTGGAGATACAAATCGGTCAGTCAGCCAATCACATCGCTCCAACACCACTTGCATCTTGCCAGACCCACATTGAAAATCAATGAACTGTCCGGTACATAAAAGTCGAATAACATCGTATGATGGACCAACGATAACAAAACATCACATTAGTAAACCTGCGTGATGTGTACGTGACTGAACACAACAACACTACCACAGTAAGCAGAACAATCCGATTTGAATCCACAATGCAGATTAATATGAATATGAAGACACCATAGAATGTCTGGCTGTATGTACTGTGCTGTTCTATGCATGTCAGGTGTGAATGTAAACGATGGTGTTCCATAACTCGCCCCAGTATTACATGACACTGGCCTGAGTCTGTATAGTTTTGAAGTAGTCCATGAAAGTAATGACATTGCCTAGACATGCATAGGCGGCCTGAAAGGATCTAGTATAGTATTTATTTAACTGTGTTTATCTTTTTAAATATACTACCCCAATGAAGTGGTAGGTTCACTGAGGGTTTCTGAAGCTCGGTTTCCAAAAAGCGCATAGACATAACAAAGACAACAGCAGTGTGCGGCACAGACCAGCCATCCCATAATACACACACACTGAAGAGGACTCCTCACTGCTTAGTCTGAGCACTGGTTCTCCCCCCCCCCCCCCCCCCGCCCCCCCAAAAAAGAGAGAAACCACAAAGTAGTGACACATGCAAAAGAGACTACGTGTCCGTTTTGGGTTAGCGCAATGATATGTGGTGTGTTCGACAAGTTTTACAGTACAATAAGACTGTGTGACGAGGCTCGTTTGAGAAAGAACGTTTTTCAAAGGTGTTCCTGTGACTCTGTTTTTGTTGCGCTAGATGGTTGGTTGGCAAGTGTAGTTGGTTTGCTGACACTGAAAGCTCAGTGTTAGCAAAAAAGTAGAGCTAGGCAGAGCACGGACTGGGACTTTGGAGCAGTTGCAGTGATTTAAGGATTGGATCCTTAAGATAAGGTCACTGTAGACACAGTCCAACTGGGCAGCTGTAATGCTGTGTAACTTCTGTATAAATGGAGCACTGATATAAAATATTCAGCCATTGGAGTTAATCGAACCATACTTTTACAGCAGTTTAGTAGCATAGGCATGATAACCAAACAGTAGAATGACGGTATTGACACAGCAGTGTGCATGCAGTTTAGAGTCTCAAAATGGGATCAGAACATGTTCTATTCATGTTGTTCACCACTTTGGAACTTTGCAAACAACACTTCAAAGTGGCATGTCTGACATTGGCAAAACGTATGTAAAAGGAAGAGACGCTTCTGTGA
This sequence comes from Thaleichthys pacificus, assembly GCA_023658055.1. Classification (NCBI taxonomy): domain Eukaryota; kingdom Metazoa; phylum Chordata; class Actinopteri; order Osmeriformes; family Osmeridae; genus Thaleichthys; species Thaleichthys pacificus. The sequence goes on from CM042863.1 coordinate 4,232,375, forward strand.
ATGTGGGCCCAACCCAGAAACGTTGCTGGTTGACGAACACAAAGGAGCATATTCATTAGAAGTCAGCTGAGGTCCTTAAATATGTGCCACCTGTGTGTACTAAATTCAGTTTAGTAAGACTCCATATAATAAATTATGATAACAGATTAGGTACATTAGGTTGGCATTGTTTTCAGTGTTTCCAAAAAAAAAAGAACATTACGGTATCATTGTTGGCCAATGGCAGATTATGGAAATATTATGTTACTATGTTTACAAAGTGTTTCAACAGCAGAGTGATAAGGTTGTTTGCATTGTGGGAAAATTGACTTTCCCAAAAACACGACAACGAGATGCGCAAGTCATTTGAATAAATAAAAATGCACACTGCAAGGCATTAAGGTCAAAACTAGTCTCCTCAGGCAATCAACAATCAGGCCGCAAAGTGGTTCTAAAAACTATCCTACACTTCCAGTAAATCCATTCCAGTGCTATTTCAGTAAGCTACATAACAAGCCCGTCTTCGAAGCCATTCTATCAACAGTACTATCAAATTACAAATATGACCTCACATGGAACCATGCCCATCCACCTATTCACAGTAGCCTGTCGGAGAGCATGCCTTACAACAAATGGTCTACAATTTTTTCTTTTTTTCGCTAACACTGCAGCATCCGGAGCAGAGTGCAGCTGTGCAGGAGGCATCCTGCTACCCAGGAGACAGCAGAATCAACGGATTGCAGCGAGGCCTCTCTCGTAGGTCGGACACAATGTTCGGTAAACGCAGAGGGCCTAAGATGTCTTGCGTCTGATAGGACATTGTCTGCAGAACCATGTCGCATGTTACTCTTGCACTTCCTAGGATAACAGTTTGGTTTTCTCCTATTGTCTTTCTTCTAACTAAGTCCAAACTGTAAACCGTGCATTCTTTTTTTTTTGTTCCGTCTCCAGACTTGATCGTACGCTATGCTGCAAGATTAAGCGGAATGCAATTCAAACGTCAGTTTCATTGAAGCTTTGTTCTTTGTAAATGTTTCTACTTATGATAGGTAAACAGTCCATTTTTAGGATAGTTACTGTACGTCACTACATAACCTGTTTGACGAGTAGGTAAGAGAAGCATAAAAATAGCAGTGCGTTTCCGATCCTTCTGTAACAGAAATCTGTTTCACCCTTCAGGCTATATTTGAAGTGGGTTAGACCCATTGATACTACATTTGATATCTTGAGATCTTTGTTCAAACAATGGATCCTAGGGCTGTGGCATTATAAAAATCACTAAAATAATTCTCCAATTCTCCATTTTCATTTGGCTTACTTCTAGTTCATGCTATGTCTCCAAAAAATCTACTGAGGGAATTACATTTCTCCTGAAATGTATGTTTTCTGTTAAGTTGTTGTTCGGTTTTTCACCAAACTGCATTAAAGTGCCAAATGGTGTTTACCACAGGTTTCAACCTAGTTATCCAGGGCTAACTTCAGAAAACAATGGTTGATATAGAAGTCAAACATCTGCACTACAATGACATGTCAATGTCCTGTCCATATTTTGGAAAAACTTGCAATGGAGCAAGGCATACCCAAACCTGACCCTACCCATTGTTAGTCCACCTGGAGGTGTGAAAGGTCATACTTACTCTCCCCCTCGATTTTATCTGTGCCCCGGGTCCATATAATTGTCCTTGTCTCCAACTTGACTTGAAATGTCCTCCTCTCTGGCCGCTGGGACTTCTTTGAGTAAAAAAGTGTCAACACTGTTCCCAGCTCCAGATCTCGATAAAGATTGTTAATCTCCGTGTCATTCTCTATCCAAGGCACAGGTCCGTTGGAAAAGAATCCTGTGGTTCCCGCCATGTCCACTTCCCTCGTTTGTTGTCCTTTTCCTTTCAGATTAATTTACATAACCCAGTGATGGACAGGGATACCTACAAGGGAAGAAGGAGTAAAAGTGTGAAACCATAGGAGTTTACGGCTTTATCTACTCTGTCAAAACCATGCACTTGCGGACATATGAACCCACAAGGCTTACCCTGGTCAAATGTGTCTTGTATTCCAGACTAGCAATGTATCATTAGTCTTTTCATATGAGAAGGCATGCATAATCAGCAGGCCTACATATCAGAAAACAAGGAGCTCTTATCAACATGTTGTGCCAAAACATTGCCATGCTGTTCGCTCATAGCCTTACAAGAGGCCTACAGGTGATGATATGACAGCTGCACACAGCATGATTCAGGCAAATCCAACACAGGCCTACTATGGGGAAATAAACGGATTAGATAACTTTTCTCACGATGATGAACTAAAATTCCACAGGTATTAACTACAATCCTAGCACGTTTAGTAGGATAGTTTAGACAGATGTTTCGCCGAAGGATTCGGGAAATCGTTCCTCCCTAAACTTCAAAGTGTCCTTCCATGTCCAAATGTTGTCCCTTTTGTAGCAAGACAATTACCTGATACAAAATAACAGTTGCTCAGATCTATATGTTGGTTAGAATTGCCCATCTATTTGAGGGTGGTTCGGCCAAGAATGGCTAATATCCCCACCGACAAAACCAGGGTAGCAAAAGCTTTCCGTGATGTTTTTCCGTCTTTGCTGGAGCCTAGATATTCCTTCTCCTTACCGTCTGAAATTTCAACGGGAACACGCGAGCAGCACAACAAGAGCGAACAACAGGGAGTATCGCCGCAATCTCGGCGACCGCATTTCAGACGGTTCAACTTGTCCTCCCGACTTCCCCTTTTCCGTGGTTATATCATAGTAGGCCAGAGCGAATGCGTTCCTGTCCTGAGAAAGATCCCCTTTTCCCTTCGGGTCCAGTAGCCGTCATCCATCGAAGGAGAGAGCCATATGCAAGTTTGTCGGTCTCCGCCAGGCAGGCACAGTTCGGGCCCTTCCCCCATCCGGCCCCTCTGTACAACAAAGCATCAGATAGATCGGCCTCTTAAAGACACAGCAACTTTCCACATGTTAGCTGGATCCCTTCAGAATGATCTATTATTTCCTCTTACTAACTAACCATAGCTAATCACCACTGGTTATTGAAACCATGTAATACCAAATAATTGGTAAAAGACCAAGACGCATAGGCCTAATTCAAATAAAAATAGCTTATTATCATCACTGGAGGACAAACGACCTGCTTCCCCAATATTTTCAATTTTCAGGTCATATTAGCCAACAATTGCATGTGAGTAAAAGAGTTGGACATGGTCCATATAACCAGTTCAAGTACAGTCTGGTGGGGCTACAACTGCTGGTCACGCCTTTTTGTTTTCGCATTCCAGTCGTGCATGAGTAGGCCTACACCTACATTGTGGCCTGTGCGCTGTTTCGGGGCTCTCGCGCTCAGTATTGCTCATTCTTTCCCCACTTTGACAAAGACCCGCATGTTTAGGACAAGAGCCCGTGTTGTTGTTCACCGTCAGGTGAGTAAGACTGAAGCCCAGTTTTGGACAAGTACATTCATTAAATGCCCGTCCTCCCTTCATCATGGTAACATATTTGACATATTTAAAAGGAGTTATAAGGTTATTATGAGCAGACTATTTCCCCAGCTACTGTTCTAAAACGAGACAATTCAAGAAGATTTACATTACTTCAATGTTTTGATAGACTTGGGACAGATTTGATGACCAGTTTAAAAGTCTGATGCAACCGTGATGCACAAACATACAGCATGTGAAACAGGATCCTTATAGTAGACCTACCAGTCAGCACAAAACATTACCTCACCCTCTCCTAAAGGCAATCAGATCGTTGAGAATTGGATTGCGACCGCTCCACCCCCTCTCCCCCCCCCCCCCCCCCACCCCGACCCTCCCCTCAAAGACCACTGTTAATTATCTTACAGGATTCTATTTCTTTTTGTGTACTGGGAACTTTAATGAGTAACTCTTAACTCTCTCTCTCTGTGTGTGTGTGGGTGTCTCTTAGATAATGTTTTAATTTAGGTAATTTCAAGTGTGACGTCATTATTTGTTAGAAAGGAGACCCCCTGAAAACCATCAAAAACGGTTGAAGCCATGGGATCAGCTGAAAGTCGTTTTTTTATTCTAAAATCTACAAAGCCAAACAATAAGCAAACAACAGAAGCTGACTGTCTGAGCTTAATGTTTAAAGGATTAACAATGGCAACACATTTGAATACTAAAGTAAGTGCTATTTAAAACAGTTCGTTTTTCACATTTTGTCAATTATTTCATAGAAGACACTTCATCCTACTCTTTAGTGAGGTACAAAATATAAACATAGTGAAATGATCGAAGTTTTTTTTGGCAAAATCCATATCCCTCACACGTGACCTTATCTTTTCGAAGAACTATTACCTATAGCTCCTAAACACAATGCAACACAGCCTTCTCAAGTAACATTGGGGGAAGGTTTTCCTTTGGACAATGAAAACACAAATACAAAGTTACAAATACAAGTTAGGGAGGCTTCTTGACCACAGCAAGCGAGTTAGTCTTAGAAAACAGCATAACATGAGTATGTACTGAGAAATATATACATCCCTGAAAGAAACGATGAAATGAAAGAAAAATGCAAGTCACATTCTGTGCGCTAAAAGTACATGAGCATAGTGCTAGATTTTTCCTCTTCGCTGTCTTCACCTTCATCAGGCTTGTCTTCCAGATCTCATACGCATCTCAACACTCCCACAATCTCTACAGGGACTGCACACTCTCACACCCATACGTACGCATACACAACAATTGTTTCGCATACACATTACAATTACCAGGCGTGCCGTGAGTCCTCTTCCTGTAGAATTCAATACTAATGCATTCTTCTATTATAATATAGAATTTCTCAATAAAGATGTCTCAGTGAGATATAGAATGTGAGAGGCAGCAGAGACAAAAGGCTGTGAGGTGGCTTCAAATCACAAGAGCTCGTTGGCGAAAAGAAAATCCCTCATCTGCTAGGTTTGGTGAAACACACAGCTATGTTTTGCAGTGAGACCCTTTCGGCGATTGGTCAGTTCCTTCTCCCGTCTCCATTTATTAATCAGAATTATTTTAATTGACAAAGCCTTGTTTGTCTTCTAAAGCCTCTACAATCCCCTTCCTTCTCCTCACTTATTTCAGTGAACTAACGTGTCTACAATCAAAGGTATAAAAGGTTAGCAAAATTATAAACAGGATTTAGAACTCAAAGTCTGTATCGGCCATGTCGATTGCCCAAGCAAACTTCTCTCGCTGTGTTTTGTTGAAGATCTTCTCGACAGGAACGTCATACTTCTTGCACCTGGAAGAAGGAGTAGGGCTCTGTAAGAAATGCATTTTTCTAGAACAATGGTCCAACCTGTGGCAAAAAACGTAAAATATCTTAAAATGGGCGAAGCACCCAAAAAAAAGAATTAAAAAGGCAAGAGATACTGTTTCGTTGACGTATCTTTTTGCATGACTAAAATGAGTGTCTCATGAAGATGATTTATTCCCCCCCCCCACCCTCCCTTTTCCAAGGTAACATGAGTTTATTTAAGGATAAGCCCTATGCTCTAAACCAGCCAAACAGGGCCCCAGGCAGATGAAGCTAAATGACAAAGAGTACTCCCTCTCTCTCACTCCCTCTCCCATTCTTTAGACCTGCCACATGTGAAATAGTGCATAATTGGTCCCATTTACATTACATATACCATGCTTTCTTAATGACCTTCTCTGGTACTGTTGACTCCCACCCCAACACATAGACCTGGGGTTTCTCTGCACCGCCCATAGGGTGGGGTGGGGGGGGGGCATCCCCACACCACCAGCCCCACTAGAAACAGAGGCATTCCTGCATCCATTGTGCTGGAGAGAGAGGGAGGCCTTCCCAGAATAGCCCTCTGGACCCAGGGTGAGCGAGGGCGGACTGTGGGTCCCTGGTCTCCCAGCCCGGCCCTCCATTCATCCCAGAGACAGTGTGGGGCTGGGCCTCTGCCTGGCCTCCTCGCCCCAGCCTCCCCTCCAGAGGAAGGAGCCTCGTGGTGGGAGGCTCTCCTGCCTCTGAAACAAACCCCATTGTTTCTGATGCTCGCATATTTCTCCCTCCGCTTCCCCCCCCCCCCTCCCCCCCGCCTATCTTCTTCTTTGGTTTTCTCAGCTGCCGCCGTCCCACAATGCAAGAGTGGCTTCCTGCTTCATGTCACCACTGCTGACACCAACTCCCTCACCTCAAAGGCCCCAGATCCTGACAACTCAGTACAGCTGTGCTGTGCTCTGCTCTTTGGAGGCCATTAAAATACATGCACCTGTCTTCTGTATGACTAGATGTTTTGGTTTGGTTTGCAGTCCAACCTCGGGCATGGGTGGAGGAGGAGCGCAGAAAGAAAGCTCCAATTAAAACCTTCCGGCAAAGATGAGATTAGAGCCTTTTGTAAGTGGACAGAGGGGGGGGGGGGGTAATATGTGATTGGATGGCAGAGAGAGAGAGAGAGAGAGAGAGAGAGAGAGAGACAGAGAGTCCTTCCCTCCATCTTACCATGCCACTGAGATCCGTGGGTCCAGGTAGTTGAGTTTGGAGGTTCCCAGGGCGATCTGCTTGTTCTCCTCTCGGTCTGTGGCCTGCATCTGCAGCCTCATCAGCTGCTCCTCGATCCTCTGCACGGCCTTCCTCTTCACCTCCACGGCCCTGCGCGCACGCACACACACGCACGCAAACGCACACAAACACACGCACGCAAACACACACGCACGCACACACGCACACAAACACGCACGCACACACGCCAAAAAAACAAAACACACAAGCATGCACACATGAAGAGAAGTACGTAGATGCCTATAAACAAGATACACACGTGTGTACTTGTCCCTGTGAACAGCATGTGACAGTGGGCTCTGTCGGTCCTCGAGGGCCCACTGTCCTGTATGTTGTGGATGTTTCCCTGCTCCAACCGACTCAAACAAAGTCGTTATCAGGCTTCTGCAGAGCCGAATTACCCATTCACTTGAATCAGGTGTGTTGGAGCAGGGAAACATCTAGAACATACAGGACAGCGAGGCCCCGTGGACCAGGGCTGAAGACCACTGAGCAGGACACGGCCTAATGAGCAGTATCAATCCGTCTCGGCCCCATCCTGTTCCACTTGGCAGACGTTCTTACGCACTTTTTGCTCTTGTCGTCGTGCGAGGCTTTGTGCTCTGCCTTGGCACTCTTCAGCTGCTTCCTGGCCGCCGACAGCTGCTGCTGCTTCTCGTCTATCTGCCGTCAGGAGACACAAAGCGCACGTTCACAAACAGTCCCAGCGAGAGGACAAGTCAAATCCCCTGTCAAATACACGCATGTGTTGTGTCCCAGCGTTTGAGTTTTTGTTCAGGATCGACGCGGAAACGAATCCTACTCAGGCGTGAATGTATTCCATGTATTCCACAGAGGTTAATGGCGGGATGATATTGCAAGGAGGAGTACCTAGTGGGAATAGATGGTATGTCTGGGTTTACCTTGGTCTGCAGGTTCAGCATGGACTTCTCAAAGGTCTTGGGTGGCGCCCTCTGGTGGTTACAGAGTATAGCGACGGCACGATTGGCCCGGTTGTAAGACAGGATCTGGGCTGGGATGCTCTCATCCGCTGCGCACAGAGGGAGGAGGGAGGAGGGGGTGACATTTGTTTATTATTTACCGCCCGAGAATCATGTGAGGACACCATCTGCTACTATTCAAAAACACATCGATTTCAACTGTAAAAAATAAAATAATAATAAAATAAATAAATATTCGAGAAAATCCAAACAATGATTCCAGCCCGGCATCTTTTCCACTCTATTCTAGCAGTTATCAGTGAGCAAGAAGGTGGGTCTGTGGTGCCTATAGTGTGTGTGTGTGTGTCTCTGGGACCGTGGGGAGCGATGGAGACTGTCACTCACAGCTGGTGAGCTCCTTGAGCTGCTGCTGGAGAGTGATGGAGGCGTTGTAGGTGCGGAACACCTTGGCCGTCAGCCCATCCATCAGCTCCTGCAAGTGCTTGTTCAGGATGGACGTCTGGGGGAAGGAGAGAGGGATTCACTTCAAATGTAGGGGGAGGGGGGTGGGGGAAACCTACAGCAGCTGACTATGGGCTGGGGTTGATGTGGATGTGTGTGCGCGGTGTCGCTCTGAGAGCGTGCTAACGTGCTGCTTACATTGAGTCGATCAAACAGGTCATCCTCAGGCTGTTTGTTCTCCAGGAACAGCTGAAGGTTCTTAAACACCTGGAAAAGAAGACACACACTCTCATACAAACGCCCTTGCCAGGTTCCTTCCATCAATGCCATCAATATGGCATCATCAAAGCTGCAGAGGGAGGTGAAGACCAGATGAGGGCGCCCCCTGCTTCCTGTTACAGATGGCATGGACAGGTGTTACGACACAGGTTGAGTGTGTATGTCTACACACCAATGCACGGTGGTGCAGAGAGTCAACGTGTGTAGGTGAAGCAGAGAGAGAGTGTGACAGAAGATGTGTGTGTGTGTGTGTGTGTGTGAAAAGAGTGTGTGTGTGTGTGCCAGTAATAGCAGGAAACAGACCTCCCCCTGAGGCAGGGCTGACGGAAAGCCTTTAGGGCTTGGATCACCTGTCTGTGCAAACATCCTCCCCCTGACACACACACACACACACCCTCTCATGCTAACCCTTGCTTAAGCATAAATCAACACTAACCCATTAACAGGCATCAAACAAACCCTTCGTCACTGACTAAACTGCCCTCCTGAAATGGAAAACACGACTTCACAAAACTTCCCCCTCATACCAAAAATCCCCCTACAGTATCTCCACACGCTGCTACAAAATCACACTCACATCCCTCCCTCCCTCCCTCCCTCACCCTCTTCTCCACAGGGATTTTGTTGTAGTAGCGGATGGAGTCCTTTCCCAGGAAGTCAAACTCCACCACAAACTCCTGGTCGTCCATCTTGGAGTACAGCCTGATGTGCTCCACCCTCAGGGAGCAGCAGCCCACCGTGTCGGCCGTCTCCCCCTCCTCCTTCTCGTTCCCCGCCCGCAGGGCCAGCTGGGGGGACACACAACCTGGGTCAGTGGTGTGGAAACAGCTCAACTGTTAGAATAGAGCTGAGTGGAGTCAAGTCGAGTTGAATAGAGCAGAGTAGAGTCGTAGTTCAAATTCCGTTAGTCCTGGTAAGTGCAAACATGCTCAACCAGCGCAAAACACTGGTGAGTCAGGTGTGTTGTAGGTGACGTACTACGTATAGCTTTACATATAAACTATAAAACGTGAATTTAAAGGCTTAAACCCGGATACCATCACATGAAACATTACATAAAAGTGTTTTATATAGTACTGTAAATGAACCATAAGCTACATAGTCCATCTGATCATTAAAAAACCAGGGTTCACATAAAGGGAGTTTGTTGGACTTCCTGTGGCCCTGTAGTCTGGAAGCCTCCTGGTTCCTGGGGACCCTCACCTTGTCTATGAAGTAGAGGGCCACGGATCTCTGTCGGATCCTCATCTCCTTGGACTTCCAGTCTTCCCGGTACTGGGCCCGCAGGCGGTCCACACACTTCTTCAAGCGCCGGGCCGTCTCATACTTCTGCCAGTCTTTCTCCCCCTACACACACACATACACACACAGGCACACACACGCACAGCCACAAACATACACAAGGTGAAGGTTAAATAAGAGTTGAAAACGTTCAGGTTTGGGGTGAGAGGGTGAAGGTGAAAGGTCACGTGCACCTTGATTCTGGAGCTGGGGTTCAACATGATGTACTTGATGGAACCCTGGATGTTCTCTGTCCACGACACCAGCCATGTGACCTTGTTGTCATGACGAACCTCCTTCCAGTGCGTGCCTGGGGGGGCTTTAGGGTGCTTCGAGTCCCTGAGAGAGAAGGAGAGGGGAGAGGGAGTTAGTGGAAACTTTCAGGATGAGCTCTGGCATAATGTAGCTGGGGTGGAGCTCACGTTCGGCACTGTATGTATGCACACAGGTGACAGGATTTCTATCATGTAGAGTCACGTGTTGGACTCTTCTGTGTCAAATTCTAGATGATTTCTCTCTCTCTCACACACACACACACACACACACACAAACACACACACTCACACACACACTGGAACAGAGGCTACACTACCAGGAAGCCTGCCTCTGACACAGAGGAGATGTGTAAACAACCACAGAGCATTGTCATAGTCACCACACACACACACACACACACACAATGTGACCGTGTTTACATGAGAAACAACTAACAGCAATTGGCCTGGAAGACCACATTCGCACACACAGACGCGTGCATGAACAGACACATCGATACACAAAAACAAGCTCACACACACACACACACACACACAGAGAGAGGACAAAGCAAGGGAACAACAAACGAGAACACTTCGAGGCTAAAAATATCCGCAGGCAATCACAACAAGAGATGGTTGTAAGATACAGAGGAGAAGAGGAGGAGGGGGGAACCAGGGGTGGGCCGGTCACAAATAGGAGGTGGGGAGGAGAACAGAGGAACACAACAATAGGGTTGGGGGAGGGTGGGACAGGGCGGGGTACGGGGTGGAGGGGGGAAGGATGTATGTGTGCGTTGCATGCGATGTACATTTTGTGTGGGTGTGTGCGTACATATCGGAATCTAAAAGATGTCGTAACAGCTCCAGACTCTCGCAAAAACAAACGGTAAAAGTCTCCTCGGGTGTTCAGGACCCCGTAAACAACCTCCTGTCAACATGTCCTCTTCTCACGGGCCGACGAGACACACCCGCACACATGCACGAGTTCCCACACACACACACACTCGCCATGGTGAGGTCATGGTGGATACTGGATGCCATTGGTATACATGGAGGGCCCCCTTGTGGTAGGAACACAAAACTACACGCCCTCTGTACTGTTATGCGGAATAACGTATGTGTTCAGTATGTTTCAGTGATGCACTACCACCCAGAACGACCGCGGGTGAGAGGATGATGACGGTGGTGGAGGAGAGACCACTCACTTGCTACAGTTGATGATGATGTCTTGGGGGCGAATGCGGCGTTTCAGCATGCCCATCTTGGGGTGGTCCCCGCGCCCCCTGAACAGACCCGGGGGCTCGATCCGGAAGTTTCCGATCCGCTCCTTGTGGTTGTCCATGATGCAGAAGCCATACTCCTGGAGGATCCTCTCGTTCTCCTCTTTGATTTTCTACCAATGGTGGAGAGAAAGAAGTTGTTAGGGCTTAATACCTGCTTTGTAAGAACATTGAAGAACAGTGGTCTTCAATCCTGGTCCTCAGGGCTACTGTCCTATGTTCTAGATGTTTCCCGGCTCCAACACACCTGATTCGCATGAATGGTTGATATCAGGCTTCTGCAGAGCTTAATAACGACCGTTCAATTGAATATATATAACACACACATGCATGTATATACACACGTATTACATGACGTGTTTAAGCGTGTGTCTCACCAGTTTCTCCTCTTTGGACATCTGTTTCCTGGCCTCCGACTGAGCCTTGAAGTATTCGCTCATCTCGGTGAAGTTGCACTTGTTCATGTCTGTGATCTTGGACTTCTCCTCCGGGATCATTTCCTGGGGTCAGAGCAGAGGAGGGAGAGAAGAGAGAGAGAGAGAGAGAGAGAGAGAGAGAGAGAGAGAGAGAGAGAGAGAGAGAGAGAGAGGAGAGATCCCTCCTCAGCTTGTAAGTCTGACCAATGGCATCCCACCTTCTCACAGCCGTGTCTGTCTGTCTGTCAGGACCCTCCTCCTCCTCCTCCTCCTCCTCCTCCTCCTCCTCCTCCTCCTCACCTTTCTCCAGTCTTTGTAGAAGTTCTTCCTGAACATGTCCTTGGTGGTGTACTCGTGATCCAGCATCTTGGCAAAGAACGTAGCCACCTCCTCCGCTGAGGGGCTCAGTTTGAAAGGCTTACCTACGGAGGGAGGGATGAAAGAGAGAGAGAATGGGAGACACAATGTGAGATGTATGGGAAGAAAGAGAGAGAGAGACCAGAAAAACAAAGAGAGGAGAGAGGTTAAAATCTCCATCAATTGTCTGTATCAAAATGAAGTGCAGTAGCTGGTAATACAACTACAACTACTACTACTACTACTACTACTACTACTACTACTACTACTACTACTACTACTACTACTACTACCACTACACACTACCACACACGCCGCACACGCGCACGCGCACAGCGCACACACACACACGCACACGCACACACGCACACGCACACGCACACAGTGACTCACCGTCGTAGTAGAACTTGACATGGTTAGGTAGTGGCTCGTAAGGAGGGGCGAAGACCGGGCCCTTGTGTTCCAGGAACCTCCATTTGGAGCCGTCTGTGGCCCTCTCCTCCTCCCACCTGCACAGCCCAGAGGCCCCCCAGGAAGGTCAGGAACAGAGTCCAGAGGTGAAGAGAACCCCAGAAAGGAAAACGGGACATTCGTAAGGAAAATGTCGAATATAAACAGGCTCGCTGATCACTACTCCGCTCAACATCTCCAAAATAGTTGCGAGAGTGCTGGATGTGCCCTACTCGCACAGGAAGTGGTGAAAATGACCGGGCTGTTTTGAAAAGAGCAAACCCCGTGAGCCACTCCGGCGACGCACTCACCATTTCCACTTCTCCTCTGGCTCCTTCTTGACCTTCTTGCCCGCTCCTCCTTTTTTGTCCTTCATCTTCTTCTTGGGTTTGACGTCCTGGAAGGGAACGCACGGGAGAATGAGCGGAGGAGGGGAGGAAACCGAAAGAGGACGAGGGAGGTATGGGCCTGTGGCCACGTCCTCTGTAGGAGCCGAGCAGGCGGGCACTTGCCTCTTCCTCCTCGTCTTCCTCCTCCTCATATTCCGGTTTCCTCTTCTTCGCCTTCTTGCCGTTCTCCGCCTTGACTTTCTTGGGCTTGCTCTCAAATCTGAACACAGAACACCAAGAGGAGTTTGAACCCTTCCCCTAGAGCCTGCTGGGTAAGCCACCTGTTTGAATGGCACAATGACATGTGACAGAAACGAAGTGGACGACACAAAGTCCCCCCCCCCCCCCCCACCACCACCAACACCCCCCCTCCCCACCACCACCCCCCCCTAAACCCCCCGGGTGGACTCACTCGTCCTCGTGGTCGTGTTCCCTCTTCAGGGGCTTGTTGTGTTTGGGGGAGGGGGAGAAGCCGTTGTCGTCCTCTGGCTCGCTCTTCACGACAGGGGGACTGGGGCTGCTCCACATGTCCCTGAGACGACACACACCATCCTCACAACTGGGCTCGTTTTGGGGGTTCCGGGGGCCAACCCCCAAACGTGAGATCGCTCACGTGATTCGACATTAAATGACATCAAATACCATTGAAAGCCAAGGAAGATGTTACATAGTATTGGACCCAGGTGTGGTCAGTTTACACGATTGATTCCACATCACATTATGATTTGGGGGTGGCAAAAAACACAGGAAATCCAATCTCATTTTGTTTACCTTGAATAACCATTTTCCTTTTCCTTTTTAGGCTTGCCATCAACATGGGAGGACTTGGTCTGCAAGGAACAGAGGAGAAGCAGGCAATCAACAATGGCGTCCATGAACTAGGGCATCCCCATGACCTATTGGACGTGGACGTATATAACAACACTCGAGATGCGTTCATATGGATGCGAGTCTTCCCCCTTCATATCAGGAGAACCCACCTTGTCTTCTCTCCTCTTGTCCTTGTGTTTGTCCCTGTGTCTGTCTGCGCTGCCTTCGTTGGGCTTGGGCTTCTCCTTCTCTTTGTCTCTGTGTTTCTTCTCCGAGTGCTCTCTGTGTTCGCTGGGGACAGACGAGGTCACAGGGTCAGGGGGTCGGGGGTCGGGTGGTCAGAGGTGAGGGGTGGTCAGACAGACACAGACACAAAGATGTTGGGGTCCAATAGCGAACGGAATACCTGACAGGATCGAATACTGACGGGTGCCCTATATATTTCACATGGTATTGTTTAGGACATGAAGCCATTATCACTGACATTATGAATGCCTTTCAATGTCTTCTTCAGCTGAAATGATGTCAAGGATTACTGGTCACCCATAGCAACAAGAAGAAAATGCTGTCCTACGGCCAAGTATCAGTTGTTGCCCGGGTGTCATGAAGAACGTGTACGTATCTGAACGTCCTCATGACCACGGAGAACAGGAGAGGGCGAGAGAAAGGTACTCCCAAAAATACCTGACATACCTGTTGCTGTGCTTGGATTTCTCGCGCTCCTTGTCTTTCTTTTGGTCTTTGTGTCGGTGCTCCTTCTCTTTGTGCCTGTCCTTGTGTCTGTGGGGATCTGGGACAAAAGTTGAGGGTCACTTGTTTAGCAGCGGTCCCACGAAACAATGACAACTCTATGACCACTATGAAACCTGAGTATGTTTCGGAGATTTAGATCCCGTTGTTACCAGGCAGTTTAGGGTGACGTTGTCTTAGGTGTCGCCCTGCAAGTGGCTGATGTATGCAAAAATAAGATCTCACTCAGGGAGTAAAATATATAACTGCGCATATGCTGCCTTTTAGGGATCGTAGCAGTAACCGCATCGGGCCCGATACCACTGTTATGTTTCTTGGCATTGGGCACATACTTGCTTTCCACAATGTATGCTTCATGTTTTGGCTACCCACAATGTTTTTGGGGCTATCTCGTTGTTTATGATCATTGACCTATGCACCTTTTTTAAAGCTCTCTCTTGGAAGTCGCTTTGGATAAAAGTGTCTGCTAAATGAATAAATGTAAATGTAGCTACCAAGCTCATGTACTTGTACTCGTAAAAATACTCCCGATACTTTTTTATTATGACAATGGTGATTATGCCCTTGGAAGGTTATTTGACACTGAAATGTGTGCTTTAAGTTTGTGATAAGCACATACAAATAATACTTTTTTCATTCGAGTAATAATAAAGAAGCTGTCCTACATTCATTAGTCTCACGGTGTTGTGCTTGGAAAACTGCCACATCACAACAACAACAAAAAATACATTAATAAATGTGTAGGTATCTGTATCGTTATTGTCGAGTACCAGAAAAAAAATATCGGTACTCGTACATGGTCCTTAAAAAAATGGTATCGGTGCATCATACTGACTTTGAGACAGCCTTAATAGCGATGAGGAGAACAAAAATATTTATAAAGAAAATGTTGTTTTCCTGAGTCAATCTGTTTTTGTTTTTCCGGGTCTTTTTGATCCACATGCCTGTGCACCCTACCTCTGACTGTGACAAGCCAAAACTGGGACAGGGCAATTGACAGTCAGAACATAACCCATCCTCTCTACCTGTGTGGCTCCAAAACGAGAAAGAGATAGCTCAGAGGGAGGTAGGAGGGATATGTTGTCTGTGGCAATGGAAGGGAGGGGGCATCTGTGAGCTTGTTTTCCCTCTCACAGAGCTGGCATATCTGTTGTCAGAACCAACTAGATTTAATACAGCCTCCACATGCATACCCCCACACTAGATGATGCATGCACAGAATGTCAACGAATGTGTAGTAAACTACTGGGTCTTTAGCTGCTGTGGGGGCTGCATTTGAGTGAGAGATGTTCAAGTTAATTCATGTGATTTGGAATGTTGTTGAACATAAACAAAATTCTCCATTTGACTCGGAGTTTCTGATTTAGAGTAGCCTACTTTTTTTTTTGTTAAACGGTTGCGTATGTTTCTTGGTTGCTTATTCCTGCACTTGATCATCACCTTGAGGTGTCCCACTGACACTGTCATGGCATTTGGGGGTTCACTATTGCCAAAGGAACAATAACAGAGATAGATAACTCAGGCTTGATTCAAAATAACATGTGATTACGATAATCAATAGGCTATTTTATATATTAAGTATGTAAATGAAGATGAGTAGGAGCGTCTTATTCGGATTAAAACGTATGAACCTTTCCAAAACTATCGTTTTAAGTTGCTTAAAAAACAAAGTAATAGCAATATATTTGTCAAGGTGCCCTGTTTGAGAATAAAGGGATGTAGCGGTGTGGTTACAATAAATACAAGCCAGGAGCCACGGTTCACAGCGGCTTTATGGTCCCCGCTTTCACCTCCATATCGCGGCTAACTGTTCTTTCACAGATCGGCACTGTGGCTACTAGATAGGGGAAAAGAAAATGGCGTAGAGACTAAGTCCTCAACCCCCATTTTGCTACTTTCGGCTGCAAAATTAGGCATTATTGCACGTTCATATAATTACACGAATGTCTGCTTGAGAAACACAATGTATACCACTACCCATATTTCGCATCAGATCTAAATACACTAAACCGTAAGTATATTTTCTAGGCCCTCTTTTTGAACAATAGCCGCAACAGAGTGGAGGAGAAGGGACTTAGTCTCTGGGACGCCATTTCTGTCCTTTATGAACTAAGAGTGTAGGCAACGAATCAAGATAGCATGTGAAAAACAGGCAAACCATACAGATTGACAATACATTTATTATCAATGGACTTACCATTGGCTCTAGATCCAGAATTGACCTACGAAACATAAAAATACATACATTAAATCGTTTTATTTCTTATATGCCGGTATGGATTATCAAATTTCAACAGGAAGAAAATATTTTGAGATGTGAACACAGCGATTGTTTCCATGTAGCCTATCGCAAACTTGTAACGAAATAATCAAAGAAACTTATTTACTGATCTACTATTTAATCATCAATTGTACCAGTCACTGTCACTAACAGTCAGAAGGCAAAAACGACTTATTTGACAAGGCAGAGCAAAACAATGGTAGTTTTGACAAAGTATGCTACCTGAGAGTCTTTATGACCATGATCTCCACTCATTGTCAAGTAGCTTTAAATCAGATACAGAAGACGCGATGTCCAATGTAAAAGATGCGAGGTTAACAAGAGGAAAGCCTAGACTGTCTGTGGAATGGAGTCGTTGCGCACTGGGCTAAGTCCGAATATTCGCCAACTGCGCATGCCCATATCAAAGTGTCTATTAGAAACAAATGTCCAGCATGGGGCTTCCCTAAAAAAAACTATCGAGATCACACACGATAATGGAACATCAATAAAAAGAGTAAAGCTTCACAGGAAAGTTCCATACAGTTGGATAAAGACGGGTGAATTTGATTGAAATCTTCTAAAGAACAAAGCCATCAAATATGCATAAATTATGTTTATTCTAATTAAAACAGTCTTTAAAAAATAGCATAGAATAATAAAACAAAACATAGAATGATAAAATCCAATGAAGATGTATCTAGGACCAACGGAGAGGCTAAAACGTGTCATTTTTATATTTTGTATGAGTGCGAGCAAGTTTGTGAGGAGACCAAGAGCAATAGCAAATAATTAAGAAAGAGAATAGCTGATCAACTGCAGTTCCAGGCTTCATTAAGAACAAAACTATATCAGAGCACAAAAAAGTAGTACAAAATTTAATTCGGTTTTACAACATAATTTTACAGTCGAGACAAGTTCTATTCAGTCCTCAAATGATTACTCCAGCATTTTAAAAAACTAAACAAAAACACATTCACACAGCTCACGCTCACAAACATCCTAACTACAATCTCACATGATAGCGGGACGAAACAATAACAGAATTATTTTAAAGCAATTATCTGTACACGGTTACTTTCCCCATTTCAGAGAATTCATAATCCTGGGGATAGAAAAAAAAAAAAAAGAAAAAAAAGAAATCTAATGATTCACGAAAAACATTTACAGTTCACAGGTTTTTAACTTCTGTAGTTACGCCTATTTAGATTTCCTTCGTTTGGCCTGGGTAGGACTGGCACCAGTTTCTGTAAACAGAAGACAGGAAGAGACATGTTAAAACAAAGACAGTCACCAGGGTAAAGTACGTCAGACGTATACAAAACAACATCATCATCATGCCATTAGAACTGTCAGATGGGCCAATTATGACTATATCGTGCAAGAGAGAAGGCGTCAGCCTGCTTGCATGTGTGTTTGTACCTGAGCATTTGGTTATATGACACACTTCCTTCAATAAATATGCATGGAAGCGGTGGTTAAGGGGACAATTGGGCTTCTCATTTGGAAACAAACCAGCCTTTCAGAGCAGCAGAGTACATATTGTTCATATGGAGACCTAGTACATCTATATGAATGTGGAAGGTTGTCCCAAAGCCACAACGCAGTTCATCACAACTACACTGCAACTACACAGCAGTGTAGTTGCAGTGTAGTATACCGTACACTGTCAAAATTAACTGTAGTAAGGTTGACTGTTGGAAACCTAACCTTACTGACATTTAGACACACAGCTCTTTGCCCTATGGATGATTTTGTTCCATCTTTGTTGATTTGTCTTGAAATGCCTCATACCAGCTTACAATATGGTGTCACCAATTCTTTTGCCAATAAGTTCTGATGTTTGAAGTAGCCTAAATGGTTGCATTTTAGAAAAAAGATTAGCAATATCCATAAAAAGAATTACAGCGCATTCAGTCAATTGGTGCACAAACTGCACACAAACACTACCGGTAACTACTTTTAACTGTAATTATTACGCATGGGACAAACCGTAATTGATCGGATAATTTATTTATTTAATCTGTTCCCATTGTTTTCAGTATATAACAACCTTTCGCATTCTAAATAGTATATTTTGTATTCAACAGTATACTTATATATGACTCCACTGGAACTTTTTATTTATTTTTTTGTATCCAAGGCTCCCGTGCAAATGTGATATGTCACACAGGGACACCCAGCATAAGTAGTGTTTAATTCGAGCACCTTTTGCAGCAGCACTGGCTCCGGGTCGGGCCGACCTCTTCCTCTGCACACTGTCAGTCACTGGCTCCTCCTCCGGCTCCTTCTCCGCCCGCGAGCTCCGTCTGCTGGGCCCCTTGGGCTTCTCCACGGCCACCCTGGGAGTCCAGAGAAATATGGGGGGGGGGGGGGGGGGGGTTGGGGGGGGGACAGGACAGGACAGGACAAAACAGATACAGGGTTAATAACGCCCGCTAAGATACGAGTAGCTCGGCTAGTGAAGGTTGGAATACCACTTCTGGCCTCGGGCTGTTTTTCCTCGTCTAGCACAGATACTCTCCCGTCTTCCAGCACGACGGCATCCAATATCTAAAAGATGTCGACATGGTGGCTGCTCGAGTCCTGGCAACGCACGCTCGGGTTAATACATACCTTGGGACTAAGTTGACGGGAGTCTTTCTTTTCTTTGCCCATCTGTGATAGAAGTGGAAAAACAGCGGTAAACTAAACTGTGGTGCTCAACACTGGTTTAGTCCCCCAACATACTGCTAGACATGAAATGCTTCCAACGATCCCAGTGAGGAAATATTCAGACAAGGGCATACTTGTCGTCGTTGTATATGCAGTCAACTGAAGATGTATTGGCACCCTTGGTGAATAAGAAAATAAATACATTAAAACAAAATAAAAAGCCTCCAACAACCTAACCTAACCGTAGCCCAATTTCGTTCCAATTAAGAGATCTAATGTATTAATTATTCTATTCATAAACTCAATTATTGGCACCCCCATTAGATCTTGAGTAATATTTGTATTCGAGTCTTTGGACAGTAACTAAGAGGCGATGCTCTCTCTGTCATAACTCTTGTGTGAAAGGTCAAGAATCACAGATCTTCAAATGAGACAAAACGTTGATCTTCATAAACCAGACAATGGCTATGAAAAAAAGAGGTCTTCTCTCACGAACCATAAACAAAAGCACTAAGGATTTGCTAAATGTCTTTGGATCCTTCATGGGGACCAGGTTATATGGTGTAGGTTTGCCGTATAACAGCCACGGTCATTCAGAAAATAACCTTATCCCCAGTGTAAAATATGCTGGTGGATCTGTGATGTTGTGAAGTTGTTTTACTTCCAAAAGCCCTGGAACCTTGTTAAGATACATAGCAACATGAATTGCCAAGTACAAGGAGATTAAGCCCAAACCTATCTGCTTCTGCTAGGGGCTTACCTCCAAATCCCCACAGAAATGGTTCACAGACTGTTTGAGCTTTTGCGATGGCCACCACAGTCACCTGACATAAATGGCATTGAAAACCTTTATGGGGTAAACTGAAGAATAAAGAAGAAGAGAACAAAAATCCACAAGCTAGGACCAAGGACTTTAGAGATCTTTAAGGTTCCCCATGTTTCAACTCCTCCCACCTCATCAAACATGGTAACTCAGAGCTGTTATCTTAATAAAGGGAGTGTGGACAGAGAACTAACTATGTGAGGTGCCAATAATTACACACAGCATTTCTTTCAGTAAAATAATGACTTGAACATTTTAAAGCTCCATTAACGGTTAGATTTACATAATATTTGGAGCACCAAATCAAGCTGATCAATAACAATGACACCGCCTTTTTTGTTCTTATTCACCTAGGGGCTGAATACTTCTTACGTTGACTGTATATGTGGTCTATGGAGTGGCATTTGTTTTCTCGTCTTTTGCCGTGCAGTATTGTTTAGATATTTGTTTGCATGCTAAGCATACATACCAAGTGCTGAGGCCACGTGGCTCATTGGTTGTCGCCATGTACCCCCTGGCCAACCACAAGCACTCCCTGAGTTTCAGTAGAGTTAGAAATGTCTAAGCATTTCTCCTTTACACAACATGGCAACTAAAAGGGCCAACTTTTCCCAGACCAACCAAGGTAGAGAAATTAAAACCCCCAAAACGGGGAAATACTTTATTGTATATTGCACAAGAAGTATTTCTTTGATACTGAAAGAGTAATGAATGGTTGAAATGGATTTGTGTATGGAAGATGAAAGACTCTTACCCCGGTTCTGTTACGCTGGACACCTCATCTGTCACAGGGGAAGACAAACGGAACAGTTAGTCATTTTAGGATTGGGTTGCAAGTCATGCAATATTTACTACATGTACTTTTCTCACAAGCGAAAGTGTTTCATGTTTCTCACCAGTCTTTTCATTGGCAGCAGGCTCCTCTGGCTGGGATTCTTCAATTTGAACTGGAGCTGAGAGGAATGACACCATTATCAATGTTTAATATCTGGGGTCTAGTTGGTGTGCGTACGGAAATATCTACCCACTTCTGGAGAATGCTTGGGAAAATATTCACATCTAGGAAAACATTCCATTTGATTTCTTGTTTGTTACCTGCGTATGGATTTTCACAGATACACGTACATACAAGTATTGATGCGAGAGTCTGTACCTGGGGTGGTCTGGGTGTTGTCTGCCGGAGATGGGGACCCTGGTGGAGCTGCTGGCTGGATGGGAAGCTCTGTGGCTGGGGGAGAAGCCTGGACAGGCTGGGCCTCTGGAGGGTTAGGGGCGGCTGGGGAGGATGCAGCTGCAGGGGGGACTTCTGGAGGGTTGGGGGGCTTGGGGAGGGCAGCACTGGGGGCGCAGGATGGAGGGGGACTGTGGACTGGAGGGGAACGAGGGGTACCAGGAGGGGGCGGGGCAGTAGTGGTGGGGCTGGTAAGAGGGGCCGGAGCTGGGGCTGGAGTCTGAGCAGGAGCAGGAGTGGGAAGAGGAGGTGGAACGGTGACTGTTGGAACAGCCTGGGTCTGTGGAGCCGGGGCTTCTGTCTGGGTGACGGGGGCAGGAGGTGGAGGAGGGGAGGCCTGAGGGGGCCCTGCCCCAGCACTGAGGCCAGACGTGATGGGCACCTCTGGGGGCTGGGCAGGCCTTTCCTCTGGGCTGCGTGTGGGCTCAGGTGTGCTGGCCACAGGTGCGGCAGCCTGGACAGTATTACTCTTAACTTGGGCGACAGAGACCGGAGACATGGGGCTCTTGCGGGTGCTTGCTGTGGCTCCAGGGCTGGAGCAGGGTGGAGGGGAGCCCAGGGGCTGCTGAAGGGGAACCGAGGCTGTGGGAGAAGAGCTGGTGCGGGGCGACGGACTCCCGACAGGGGCACTGGACTTCTGGGCGGAGGGGTCCAGTTTGGGAGTGCTAGGGCCTTGCTGCTGGGGAGGGGGGGACATGCCAAACGACACTTGGGATGGAGGGGAGCCAGTGGCAGCTGCCTGGACCTTCCCTACTAGTGTTCTGGCGGGCTGAGTGCTGGCCACGCTGGCTGTAGAGGAGGGCTGGGTGGAGACCGTAACTGTGGCAGAGGTGAGCTGAATGGATGCCGTGGACATCTGGACAGGCCCCGCCATGGAGACGGCCTGGGACACTGCAGGGGCGTTGGGGGCCACAGAGGCAGCCGGGACCTGGAGGTTGGGGTTCATAAACATGGGGGTGGCGGTGGTGGTGGTTAAGTGAGGGGGGCGAGGAGGGGCAGGGATGGTGGGGACCTGCTGACGGACATCTTGAGGTCTCATGGGGTTCTTGTTGGGGATGGCCGCCATGGACGAGAGGGGGGCTGGAGATGGGGCCTTGTGGGAGGGGGAGGAGATGGAGGCCATGGGGCTGGAGGTGACAAAGACGGTAATCTGGCCAGGCGGGGCGGGGGCGGCAGGAATCTGCAGGACCGCAGGGACACTGGTCACTAGTTTGGTTGGACCGGGGTTAAGGGTCGGCTTTGAAGCGAGCGTAAGGTTGGGGTTTAGACCGGGGCTGACACTGGATGTGGGACTGCTGTGGCTGACTGTGGTAGCCGGGTTGGGACTTGAGCCGAGGGTGACAGAGGGACTGGAACTAGGAGTGGGGACTGGATTCTGGGACTGAAGATTGACACTAGGGCTAGAGTTGGGGTTAGGGTTCAGGTTTGAGTTAGTGTTGGGATTTAGACTGGCGTTAGCCAGTAAGCTTGAACTGCTGCCAGATAAGTGGGGGCTGGATACAGAGGTAAGCTTGGCCTTCGAGTCTGGCTCATTCCCTGCAGGAGCTGAGCAAACAGGTGCTGCCAAGTCAGAGTTCGGCTGAGAACCGCTGAGGAGATTCAGCGGTCTCTCTGGGCCTCCGGAGGGTTTAGGGCTCTCTGTTCCAGTGGTGTCCCCAGTCGGAGTACCCTGAGTGGGCCTTGGAGGCCCACTGGGGGTGCCTGCGATGTCCAGTAGCTGGTTGAGGGATGTGGGGGCATCTCTGAGGGCAGGAGAACCCGCTGACACGGGGTCCTGCTGAGGAGCTGCTGAAAGGGTGAGGGGCCTCTCCGCTGTTCCTGTCTGCTCCGGCCCCGATTTAGACTCCTGGGGAGTAGGCCCGCGAGGGCTGGCCAGCCTTGGAGCCGCCTGCTCCCTCACAGGCGGGGGCTGTGCCACGCCCTGCCCTTCCCTGGGTGTTTCGGTGGGGTTCCCCTGGAAGCCCTGGAAGGGGTTCTGAGGCTGTTGGGCGTCCAGGCCCGGCCCGACCCCTGGGGGAGCAGAACCTGGGCTGGGAGGCACCGAGGTGGGGCTCAGCATCATGGGCTGTCCCTGGGGGTTGACCATCTGCTGCTGGTGGGGAGGGGAGGTAAGCGCCATCTTGGTCACCTTCTGCCTGCCTGGGCTGGGGGTGGCTTTGCGGCTGGAAGCCGGGCTGGACCTGCGGCTGTTGCTGGGACTGGCCCTCTTCGCCTGGCCTCCTCCTGGCTGCTTGTCCGGCTTCCCACCACCGCCCGCCGCGCCGCCAGCCTGTTGGAAAAGGCTGCTGGCCGTTGTTACCCCCACCGCTGCCGTTGTTGTTGCCGGGCAGAGTTAAACTAGGAGGGGCCTGCCCTATGGCTTTCAGTGTGGTGGGGTTCAGGCCCTGCTGGTCGAAGCCCCTGCTTAGGTTGGGCTGGCGGGGGGGCAGAGGGATGTTGATCTTGGGAGGGAAGAGGCCAGCGATGGAGGCGTTCAGCCTCTCTGGGGACAGGTTGATCTCAGAGGGCTCGGTGCTGGGTGGACGGTTGGTGGGGGTGAGAGGGTGGTGGTAGGGCCTGGGGCTGGCCCGGTTCGGGGTTTTGGGCCTGGAGCTTTGGGAGGTGGTGGGGACATTGGGAAAGTGGAGGCCAGGCATTGGGCCTCCTTGCTGGGGCTGAGGGGGTATCTGCTGCTGGGGGCTGGCTCCAGGGTTGTGGGGCATGGCGGAGGGGCCGGGGCCCGGCTTCATCATGTGGGCGTTGGGGCCCTGGTTCACCACCATCTGTTGGGCTCCGTTCCCAGCCTGCAGGGCCATCTCCGGGCCCCCCGGTCTATCCTGCATGGTGTGGGCTCCTCCAGGAGCCTCCTCGGACCCCGGTCCCTGGGGACCCTGCCCTGCATCAGGGTGGGACATCCTCCTTGTTGCTCCAGCCAGCTGAAAGACACAACAACGCAATCTAGTTTCCTGACCCGCTAATCCATAATGTACATTTTTTTTGTTAAAAAATAAATAAATACAAATAATAATAATAAAAAAAAAAAGAAGAAATGTGTGAACTATTAGTTGGTAAAAACGGATTACATTTTATTTAGACTCGGATCTGAGAAATATATATATATTTTTTTATCATCTTCATCGACTACCTGGGGGTTGACCATGAGGGGCATCCCTCTGTTCTTATCAGGGGAGGGAGGGACTCCGTGGCCCTGCAGGTTGATCATGACGGGCATGTTTCCCTGCTGGGACACCGGCAGCCTCAGGCCCTCAGCGGGGGTGCCCATCCCCCTGGGGGGGTGCTGCCCTCCTGGTGGGAGGGGCATGCGGCTCTTGGCCTGCTCCTGCTGCATCTTCATCATCATCATCATCTGCTGCAGGAAAAGAAGACATCGGGTGGTGCCGGTTAGCATCAGTCTAGTGTTAGGAGACAGTGGTCAGATCCCAGCCTTCACCCAAGTGAGAGCAAGATGCTTCCGGAAGCCTTGAGAGCAACATCCCTGTCAGGTGGACTGCCTTGACATTACCTGCTGTTGTTGCTGCTGCTGTTGTTGTTGATGGTGTGGTTGCTGTGGTTGCTGGGGCTGTTGTTGTTGTAACTGGTGAGGGTGCATCTGAGGCTGGCCTTGAGGTTGTGCCTGAGGCCCTGCTGTTCCCTGCTGGCCTGGAGGACCTTGCAGCCCCTGCATCTGCATCTGCTGCTGCTGCTGCATCTGCAGCTGTTGTTGTTGTTGAATTTGCTGTTGTTGGATTTGTTGCTGCTGCTGCATCTGCTGCATCTGCTGTTGTTGCATGTGCTGCATTTGTTGTTGTTGTTGCTGGTGCTGTTGTTGCATAAACTGCATGGGCACCTGCTGCAGAACTCTCTGGTCTCCTGGCTGGCCTGGGAACCCTAAAAACAAGCGAGATGAATAGGATATCAGACAGAAATTATGTCTCATCAGATATAAATCTTTGTCGGTTTTGGAGAACCAACCGATTATTAAACAACCCTCATTTGCAGTTAACGCTCGTTCATTCCTAAAGGACAACATGGATTACCGGAGGGCCTGTTGGGGAAGTCGTTGAGTTTGGGGCCCGGGGCGTCCATCCCCACCCCCTGCTCCCCACTGAGGCCTGGCAGCTCAGAGTCTTCCAGGCCTGACGGCCCATCCAGACCCCTGAGGAACACAGAACAGCTGCCTCAGTCTCCACACAACGCACACTAGCAATGACTGCGTCCTTTATACATCTGTCCTTCCATGAGGGAATCATGAATAATAATCATATTAATAATAACAACAATATTAATAATAATTCAAGGATAAACAGATGGTTCATGTCAATGCTGCCAAACTAGTCCTATGAGATGAGTGATATTTCAAAAGGCAAACCAGGGTTGCGTCAGTTGTCAAAATGAATAGTACAAATAGTTAACAGTCATGATGACGTCACCCTTTTTGCCAAAGTATTTCACCAAAATGTAAGCTGCAACATGCAAAGTAAAAGGCCTTACCCAAGCCCCTCCACAGCCTGCTGGCCCTCCCCAACTTTTGGCTTCTTCTTCCGTGGTGGTTTCTTCTTCTTCGGTTTCGCCTGGTTGGGCCCCCCTGCCCCTTGCTTCCCACCAGGGCCAAACTGGCTGGCTGAGATATCGCTCTGAAGCAGATTGACCAGCAGCGGACTGGTCAGCGTCACATCCTTGTTGACAGGGAACCCTCCGGGCTGACCGCACGCTCCCATGGGCATCTGACCCGTAAACTGGGGGTTGAAGTTCATGCCGTGCCCCGGAAAGTGCCCGTTGCCCACCTGCATGTGCTGGGGCCCTCCCATCATGCCTTGCTGCTGCTGTGCCTGCATATCTGGTAGCATCTGCGGGACCCCCATGTCTCCTGTACCACCGGTAGGATCCCCCAGCGGATGGGGGTGCTGTTGGGCGGCTTGCTGCTGTTGCAGCATGGCCTGCTGCTGCTGCTGTTGTTTTTGTTGTTGCTGAAGCTGCTGTTGCTGCAACTGCTGCTGAACCAGAGGGTGCCCACTAGGGAGTCTCATCTGTTGGACATGCATGCCCATGGCTTGGTTCGAGTTAGCGCTGATAGGAACTTGCTGTGGCTGTTGCTGTGTCATCTGTTGTTGATGCTGCTGTTGCTGCTGCTGTTGCTGTAGTTGTTGTTGCTGTAGCTGATGTTGCTGCTGCAACTGCTGCTGTTGCATCTGAGCCATTTGCTGCTGCTGCTGCGGGGTCATCTGCTGCTGGCCTACCTGGGCCTGGAACTGGGCCAGGTTAGCCGGTACGTTGGGAGAGGGACCCCGCATCATCTGCCCTGGCATCACCCCCGCCTGAGCCTTCCCCCAAACGCCTGCTTGTTTCCTTGCATCTGATTCGCCACCATTTGCTCCATCATGGAGTTCTGTTGTTGTTGCTGCTGCTGCTGCTGCAGGAGCATGGCCTGGTGCCCCTGGCCTCCAACCATCTGACCCTGCCCATGCATCACCCCCTGGCCCTGCTGGGACATCATCTGCTTAGGTGGGGTCATCCCTCCTCTCTGCCCGGGGTTGAGGGGCCTGGAGAGGACAGTCTGACCCTGGCCCTGACCCATCTGGCTGGGGGAGGAGGACACGGGCTGGGCCTGGTGCTGGAGGCCCATCATCTGGGTCTGGAGGCCAGGCTGAGGCTGGCCCATGCTTGGGCCAGAAGTGGTGCCTGGGGGCTGGCCTGCCATACCGCTATGAAGGCCCATAACATTGGGCTGGGCGTGGGAGGAGCCCTGCATGGTGTTGGGAGTGGATACGGAAGGTGGAGCTCCTGAAAGAGAAGACAAAATGAGACTTTCATTGTCTGAGGAAAAGATGTGTCCAGAACAATCTGCACTGTGTTCAAACGTCATTAATATATAAGAACTAAAAGGGTGTGCCCCCACTGGTGTGGTTCTATTTCCATTGCTCCAAAAAAAGATATACAAAAAAAAAAAAAGATTCTGGTGTTTTAACAAGTCAATGTTAGAAGCCAGGTTGCCTACCTGTGTGGGTCATAGCTTGGCTGCTCTGGAGCTGCTGATTGGCTCCCCCACCAGGGGTGCCTGGAGCACTGGTGGTCACCTGACCTTGGACGAAGTTCTGGTTCCCTGGCATGTTGGGGAAGCCCATCGGAGGACGCTTAGGCATTCCTGACAATTGAAACAGAAGACATTAACTACACAGTCCTAACAGCTCGTCTCTTAAGAGTATAAAGGGAATATATAAGAAAATAGTTATTTCCTTGGAGCAACCTTTCCATTTAGGATTTTCGTTGTGCATACCTCCCATTCCTCCTTGATGAACTTGAGGCCCTGCTTGTCCATGCTGGGGTATTCCCATGAACCCTTGTTGCATGTTACCCTGCTGGCCAAGGACTGCCCTGCCTGGTGACCCCACCCCTTGTGGGAAACCCTGTGGGGTTGTCGGTCTTGCCCCCATCATGGGCGGAGTCCCTGGCGAACCTTGCTGGAATGGTGATGGGGAAGAACCGGGGGACTTGGCGGTGAGATTGCCCTGTGGCCCAGTGGAGGATGGCATGGGTGGAGGAGGTCTAGGGAGCCCTACTACTCCAGGCCCAGGCTGGGGGCCTTTGGGCTGGGGAGCAGCAAACTGCCCCACCCCTGGCTGCTGCTGCAACTGTCCCTGTCCCATGGAGTTGAACACCTGGCCAGCTTGCTGACTACCAAACGGGTACGGGGGTGGAGGGTGACTTGGGGTCTGAACCGAGGCAAGAGTGGGGGGCCGGGGGCCCATCTGGGCCTGGGGTGGGGCTTTCCTCCAGGCCGGGCCTCCCTGGGCAGCAGGGTTCCAGCCCGGAGGGACGGGGATCTGGCCGGAGATCTGGCCGGAGGGGTTGAACGGAGGCCTGGGGCCCAGCTGGGCCTGCTGCTGCTGGAGCTGGAGTTGCTGGAGGGCAGCAGGGTTGAGCTGTCTCCCGGCCTGCAGGGCCTGCATGTGGTGGGCCGCCTGGGGGGGCATGGGGCCGGGGCCGTGGGGGCCAGCCTGGGGGTGCTGGAGCTGCTGCTGCTGGACAGACATACCAGGGAGCATTGGGTCCATTGCATCTGTGGGCAGAGGATGAAAAGTTCCACCATGTCATATTCCTGTAACCTCACAGGATAGTCACACATCAAAACAGTTTTGGGGAAATTCCCAACTGACAACCCACGCCTGAACCGAAATAATCTCAGGGACACATCCGACAACTCTAAGATTTTACTAAACACATGAAAACCATAGATGGAGTAATATTGGAACCGCTCCAGCTAATGGTGAGCTTGCTGGATGATACGGTGGGTGGTTTTCCTTACCGGACTGTGAGGGGGGTCTGGGGGCTCTGGGGTGCATCTGCCCACTGCTGCCTGGGACCATCGCCTGGCCAGCCATGCTAGGACCAGGGGGAACCATGGACCCTGGAGGGTTAGCCATCCTCATACCTCCTGAGGGGAGGAAAACATGGATGACTCGGGATTGTTACTCAAGATCAAGAGGTCTTCACGTGACATTGAAATACTTCAAATATGTTGTTCTCAGTACAATAGCTGTTTTACAACAGAAAACGAGAAGTCAGTGAAACAGGAGAACTGCCTCTATTGCAAAGTTAAGGGCCTCTCTTGATTCACAGTTATAAACACGAATCCAGCTTGTTCACTTCCTTAGTGTGATCATTCGTTGTGTCAAAGGTTCACTATGAATGGTTCCGACACTAGATATAACATATTTCAAATACACTCTGTATAAAAGGGGCATGAGGGGCAAATCAGTCGTACCTGGACCAGGCTGACCTGGAAAGCCCACATCCATCCTCATCTGTCCAGCTGCTCCCATCGGCCCGTTCACCCTGACCTCCTGACCCCTGTTCTGCCCCATGGCTACGTTGATGGCTCCTTCGCCTTCACACAAACCAACGTTGCCAACCATTACAACAAATCAGCAAACACCTAACCTTTTAACTTTACAGATTCCCACACTGCTGATGCCAAGGGACTGTGTGTCTACCTTCTATCTGCACAGAGAGGATCCCCAGGTCTCTGAGCTGCTGCTGATTGTTCTGGGCCAGCAGTCGGAGGCGCTCCGCTGCGTCCCGGGGAATGTTGAAGGTGACCCGCACGCTGTTCCATGGCTCCACATGCTGGGGCTCTATCGCAGAGTCTGAAGGACAACAGAGATAAGAGTTAGCGAGGCGGAGGGGTGGAGACTGTTAAGGACGGAACTTGGACAAGACTTTCCAAACGAATAAAAACCACAGAGGTTTTTAACTCGAATAAAACATCACTGTCCCACTGTATCCTTACCCAGTTCAAGAATGCTTGGTATTCCGTTCAAAACCCTGTCAAGTTTTACAGGGAAGTCTTCATCCTCCATATTGCCTTGAAAAGCAACAAATATTGTAAAATCTCCATCTCCTCCTTCCCTCACGTCTCTCTCTCCCCGTGACCAGTGCAAAGCGTTGTCGTCATGAAGACCATCAGAGTCCTCTCCGGCATCATCTCCCACCCCAGAATCCCGGTCGGAGTCAGGATAGGGATCAGCTGCTTGGAATTCCGTCCCTTGGGGAACTGAGGGTGGGCTGTGTTGGTGTGCCATCCTTCCGCCTCTTAGTAAGAGTGGTGTGGCATACACTGGAACCGTTTATTCTGTACAAACAAGGGGTAAACCCATTTCAATTCACTTCAATTCTTGAAACATGCGTTTGTTCAGGAGGCTGTGCTATATATACACACATTCTACACTTTCTTGTGGTTTCTAGTTGAGTGATATAATACGATTCACTGCGCAATTAATGTAGTCTAGCTACTGTACCTCGAAAGGCTTGGTTAACATGGCTAATTGACTGATGAGAAACGATATTCAGAACAGAAAGAAAGCTCTGGAAACTGCTTCAGGGTCAATTTAACTAACAAGAAACTTCCATTTCAGCATTCGAATGCTTTCAAATAAAATATATTGCTTATTTTAATGTGAACAGTCATTGTGCCTGCCTGGTGTAAACGACAAGGCCTTGACTCTCCGCAAGCTAAAAAAGCCTGTTCTAGCCAACTAGCTTGGCAGCTACTGTGGTATAAAAAACAAAAAATGACCAGCCAGCGTTATGCAGACGGCCGGGAGCCTAATAGCTTACCTACGCGACATTGTCCAACCCAGGTTAGCTTGCTAGCTTGTCAGGTTTTGTAGGACGTTACTCAGCTAGTTCAACTAGTAGTTGGCGTTGTTAGCCTAGCGCGCTACGAAGCTAACCAACTCAACCCCACTCCTTGACTGAGCTCGCCTGACACTTAAAAAGGTTGAGCATGTGTTCACTATGTTTTATTTCCTCCACTACTGTCAATTTACACAAAAGGTGCATGTATTTTGGCTTGTTATGGTCAATTCTTCCAATTGGATACCGGTGTACAGTAGAGAACTTGTGTGCAGCTAGCTAGAGCTAGCTGAACCAAAAGCAAATACTAGTATAGTGCTAGCCATTTACTGGACTCGCGAACCCGCTATGCAGTCCCTGTCAAATTGAACAGCTTGCCGTTTAGCGTACATAATAAAGATTATTTTTTAGATCTACATAGCAAGCGCCAGTGGGTTAGTTAGCTACAGAATAATCCCATTCATAGTTGAATATTAGCTAGGTTAGCCACGACACTGATATCACTGCAACACACCAGGGCCTCCTCCACATTTGACGTAGTTACCTCTTGCTAGCTAGCAATTAACACTACTGTAGAATAGATGCCCAGTTACCAAACAAGAAAACAGAGCTAGGTGCTCTGTGGCTATATGACCAAAACAATACATTCTGTAGAACTCCTTACCAGATAAATCCATTAGGATGTAGCAGTGCAACTATGAACATCTGCTGACAATACACGAACCGGGGGCACAGCCGTAGCAACCGATGCAGGGGGAGGGTTTCCAAGAGCTCTTCCCTCTGTCGGTTTTCTTCGGTATTCTCAAAAGACTCCATAAATGTATTTACATTGGACTTGTTTGTGAATAACAATCTAGTCTGAAAACCAGACAGTGTAACACCACCGCGCATAGACTGTTAATTTCAGCTGTAATTATGTTCTTGCTAGAGTACGGCAAAGCGTAGAAATGGGGGGGATGACTCAACGTATTAAAGTTACAGCGAACTCAATACTAAAACAAATCCATAGGTAGGCTATGGGTCGAGGCAGGTGGACAGTTTATTCTAGCCTCATGGTACAATACATTGCGTTTCACTATAGGCCTTCTTCTATACTAGCCTACATAAACCGAGAGGACTGCATTGTTTCTGTTCCCTATCCCATTTAATCCCAATACCAAAACATATGATTTTTATTTACTACCAATCCCCAAACATGTCACAATGCAATAATAACGACATTGCCTATCAAGTAATTAGATATGCGTCTTGGATTGTGAAAACATGCAGACTTCCATGTAGGCCTACACCCTGTTAACTTCTGGTTATGATAAAGACCGATCCTAGAGACTGAGAGGGTGCCATTTGGCTGTCCTTATGATGTGCCCTCTAGAGCAAGAGCATTCAATAAAACATGTCTTTGAGTGCCCCTTCTAGTGGAGAAACATGATTCTGTGCCTCAAGAGGTGCCCATGGTCTAAACTCTCCATTCCCTAGATGGCCTTCCTCCCGATGGAAAAGGGTGCCATTGTCAAGTGCCCTCTATGGCACCCCTGCATGACGGTGTCCTAAAGGGTGCTCTCCAGTAAAGAACATGGGATGTAGTGCTTTATAGTGTACTTCTACAAGTGAAAGAACATGAAGTGCCCTGTTGGGAGCTCTAATGGAGAAGTGCACCTTCCAGTGGACAACATGTGCTATTGTATGTGATACAATGTCATAGGGGTTATAACAATAGGATAAACTTCTTTATTTTTTAACTCTTGAAATGCCCTTTTAGGTGCCCTTCCAAGTGAGAAAACACGCTGAAGTGCCCTTGAAATGGAGACAAGGCTTTCCCAAAGTGGGTACCAGATGACAGTCCAGGGGTGCCTCAAAATACATTGATATGATTTGGAATTGACCTCTCAAACCATGCATACATTCAGAACACACTGTATGGCTGCCAACGTCTTTTCTGTGTTTTTGTCATGCAGTAGCTGCCCTTCCTATTTCTTCACCCGTCTTTCAAACCAAAGTCTGCCACTATGTAAAACCCTGTACATTAGGCTGTACAGGAAGTAAAAGTGCATTCAACAAGAATATGTTGAACATGTGGCCGATTTCACCCTACAACTTGGGAAAGAAATGTAGGCTACTAGGACTACTGTATACAACAATGCCCTGGTCAAACTTGTATGTTTTACATCGAAAAGGAACCGGTTTTGTTGGACACTTGTTAGCAATGGGAACATTGAACTTCCATAACATACTAAAGCAATAAACCAGAAGAGGGTGCGGCATATCACACAATAACCCAGGGGTTGTGCTATGGTGCGCGCCGACCAGCAAGACCCACGGGTTACAGTTCATTATTCACTCATAAAGGGAACTCTGGGTTTTAAAAGACCATATATTATCTCTCTCTGACTCCGCCTTGTTGGATCAGACCACTAATGTGTCGTCCAATCGAAATTGAATGTTTGGAGAGGTCCAACTAATATTTGCATGAATCTTTGATTTGAATATTCAGTTTGTCGAAGAAGAATATTTGCATCCTTTTTCATAATAACACCTGAAAAGGGAACTAATGTGTTGCTTCCCACACAGACAGCAACACTGTGGTCCATATGCTCGTTTTTGTAAAGACATTTTACCCCGTGTTTAGTATTTGTTTCAGCTCCAATTCAGTTATGACAAATATAACTAACCGTTGGCAAACAACATTATGTGACCTTGCAGTGTTTTATTGATGACAACGACAAAAACATCATTTGAAGGAAGCACCTCCACAAAGCCGATTTAACATTACATCATGAAGGGAAGGTTATTTCTCTTTATTATAAATGGAAACTGTCCGTTAGACAGCAAGAACGTCACATGACACAAAAAGGTTAGGCCTATATAGAGCAACACTTAAAATGCAATAATCATTCAATACATTGAAGAAAATAGATGCTGCCATTATATAAATTCTGTATAAGTGTTATTTCAAGCAAAATCATTGCACAGTGCAAATGACAAAAGTATACAAACAAATCTTAATATAAAAAAATAGACAAATCATCACACAAGCATAGTGCATTCAAAGCACATCAATCCTTCATTTCCTCACCACAGTACTAAAAAGAGAACCCTCTCTAAATCTTTCAAGCCTTTCAAAATTCACCAACTACTCCTAGCAATGCCCCGATTACCATAAATAACAATATTCAAATTAGTAGTTTTAACAATAAATAACATTCAATATTAAAGTGGTGACAAAGGACATTCGTGCGAGATCTCCACTCACTAACTGAGACGTGTACCTCATCCCGTTTCAGTGGAAGTGGCTAAAATGGCTTGGCAGCCGAGTGATTGTTCAGACATTTACAAGAATCAGACCCAAATAAATAACAGTCAACATACTACCGTGACAGTCATCAGGTGATCAAGACTAGCAAGGGGGGCCAATGTGTGGCCTGCCGACCTGAAAAGGTAAGTAATATTTCTGAATTCCAGAGGACTGTGTGCGCGGTTTCATTAATTAGCATTTGGCATGGATGCAAAAACAAAAGAGCTTTTAATAAAAGGAGCCAAGGTAACAGCCTTTGGGCGTGATCATACAATCTGTGTGTTTACAAAGATAAGCTGTGCTCCACTCCCACTGAAATTGTCACTCACTGGTACTGGCTCTTAATATTTGAGGTTGTGAAGAACATAAAAAGCATTGAGCTGGTAGTATAGAGGAGGTGTTGTAGGGTTAGGGTCAAGCAGTAGGTTTGAGGTGCTGTTACCCAGCTTTGGTGAGCTCCTCCCCAAGTCATGGAGTAGCGTCATGTGCATTTAAGTAGGAGTGTATGTGTACATTTGATGTTTTTTTGGTGCACGGATGTGTGTATAGACAGTAGACATTGCCTAGTATAAGACAAAGCAACACACCAAACAGCTTTCTACGCCCACTGACTGAGAGGAGAAGGGGTTGCAAGCTAGGAGAGGTGATCTGCCGTATCCCAACACCATCTCAATCCCTCCATGACACATTTTCCCCCCACCTTCACCATAACGAAATCCAATCCAGCTCTTTATCCCGACCCTCGATCACAACCTCAGCCATGACTCATTGCTCCTCTTTCCCCTGATATGACTGATATCATTTTTACTTCACATTTGCCATGTATTGGTGGACTTTCAGCCCGTTTTGGACATCATACCTCCTCCACTACACAGTCCCCTCGTTTGTCCTCACACACTTGCAATTCCTCCCTTTGATTCTTTTTTTCACGTTTACAATACTAACCTGCCACTTGCATCCGTCAGTACCCTTTTTCATTCCCTGATATGTCTTCGTGCACCTCTGTGTAACCTTCTGCACCTCTTTTCCAAGATCTCCCCCCCCCCCCCTTTCCTCCATCAGAAATTGGGAGGAGGGAGGTTGGTGGGTGATGGGGGGGGGGGGGGGGGGCTAGGGCATGTTCATGGACATGGTGAGTGCCAAGGCGTCCGCGCTGCGGGGGTCCTTCACCCCGATGATGAGGTCATTGGTCCTCCTGGTGCCCTCCACCAACGAGAGGACGTCCACCCGCTCCACCTCGTGACCCTTGGCCTGTAGAAGCTCCATGTCCTCCGCCAGGAACTCAGCTGGGAGGGGGGGGCAGACAGAGAGGTGGGGAAGGGATAGGTGAGTGATGAGATGTGGCCAAGAAACAGGGGTAGAAAAGGTGTGGGGGTTAGAGTAGTTAGAGATGGCAGAGGAGAAGATTGAGGAAAGGGACACGGAAAGGAAACGGAATCCGAACCAGTTTAATGACCCCACAATGCAACTCTGCAGTCACACCCCATTCTGACAAGTCAACACCTACAGAGAAGTAAGCCCTAATACACAGGGGAGCTACTCACAGTCCACAAGGAGAGTGTCTGGCTCCAGCTGTGGGTGCAGTCTGCCGAACGCCAAACTGTCACTCAGGTTCTTTCGTGAAGACAGAACGTTCATCAACACCTGTTCCAAATCAAAAGAAGTTAAGGATGGTCGGTTTACTCAGAGTAAATGAGTAAACGAGATGAAATGACAATTGAGTTTCGAGATGTGAAGCCATCGGTCACCAGCTCATACCTGGGTGATGCCGCTGAGGGCTTTGTCTCCATTGGAGGAGCCGAGGGCCACGTAGGTGCCACACAAACCCAGGGCAGGCCTCACAACCGTGGGCACGAGGAAGGACAAGGGCCTCTTTCCTGGCTGGAGGGCATTACGCTGCACACGAACATGCACACGCACCACACACCACACAGATCGTGAGACCAGCTGAACTAGCATCGCACTGAAAACTGACAAGGCTGACAAGATAATTCAAATGACTCTTTTAGTCACATTAGGCAAATGTATTCCACATGAATAATTTACCAGGCACTCAAGAGCTAATGGTAACCAGGCCTGGAGCAAAAGATGGTGCTTTAAAAGCTTACATAACATGCAAATCAAAGTCATTACCAATGTAAGCGAAAAAACTGAAAAGCAGGTATACACATTTTCTTTTGATGTTCTGATTCTTGGATTTGTTTTATCGATTCCAGCCACTCCAAATCACAGAACAGAAATTGCATCTATTTAGCAACGTTAATGTGCACACTTCCTGGCTTCATATTCCAGAGGGATTTTGTATCCATAATATGACATGGTATGACACAGAGGCATCTAAGAGCTTCGTATGACAGTACCAAGTTGGGTGGTGACGTGCTCTGGGATTTATTGGGCCAGGAGAAGTCAAGAACTTGGCTGTTCAGGAGGATTCCAGAAGGTGTCACTATCCCACTTCCAAACGGTCGATTCAGGGAGCTAGCGAAGGAGGTGCAGACAGTAAGACACGGATTGGTTATGATGGAATGCAGAGACAACAGACACAAACGTAACTTTCCTAACTCTAAAAACACAGTTTTAGATCAATAATTGCATATCATGATTACCATAATAGTACCATGTCTCTCTGTGGGTTAAAACCTTAGAGACAGTCACATGAAGCCCCCCTTCAGAAAATGCAATCAGCAGAGCAATGTACAGCATGGATATGAACCATGAGAAGTTCTGATGGAAAAACAGCACTTGAATATGAGTTTTGAAACATCTTTGGTTGGAAGGTTGTCTCTCGCAGGGCACACCTCATGACAGACACGATTAAGTCGTCCGGGCCCATGACCATGACCTGACTGGCCACGGCCCCCTCCTCCAGGGCGTACGTGGGGGTGTAGTGTCCGGGGGGGTACGCTTGCGAGTCGTTTATCATCTGACGGAGGAGTGCGGCCTGGGACTTACTGGAACGGGACAAGAACAACAAAACATCAGGACAACAACAGGACAGGGCCTCTTGGTCAATGAACACGTCAGTACGAGGGCCTACTGAGACACAAACACAGCCTACCTCAGCATCTGGCTCACTATCTCTGAGACGGAGGAATCAAACATGGGGTCTCCTAGGCTACTAGCCAGAGCTAAAGAGATCTTCAGAGACTGGAGATAAAAAATAACATTGTTTAATGACGGCCCACGCCTAGCCAGTAATTAAAAATATACATTTATTTATTTATTTTTAAAGAAAGTTGTCATTGGATGCCGTAACTGCAGTACCTCAGCAATCCAGTGGTGGGTGCTATTCCTGGGTATCTGGCTGGTGATGTTGTAGCCTTCCAGGATATTCAGGGCTGTGATCAAAGCTGCACCTGCTTGGGGGGCCGGTGCTGCCATCACATGGTGCCCTACACATCAACATCAACAACCACAGTTTAGCCCCTGGCTGCAAAGAGCTACTTGGGTGTGTACGTTTTAACTGAACACGAACACCACTGATGTCCATAGAAATGAAGACCTTACCCTGGTAGATAATCTCTGCAGGCTGCTGCAACACTATGCTGTAGTTTCCAAAGTCTTCCTCAGAGAGTACGCCCCCTACTGCTCGCACCTGTTAGAAAAAGGAAATGAGGAGTTCCTTTGTTCTTGTGCTTCAACCTAGAATAAACTGGTTCTCTCCTGAGCAGGGTGGAGAGAGGGCCAGCTGGTGCCTGAGTTTAGGAAATACTTTTAAAAACTAAAAGAAAGCAGTAGAGAGTCTATCTGAGTTGCAATACAGTATTCATGACTCCTTATATAATGGAAGGTGATGAAGAGACGGAATTGTGCTTGCTTACTGCAGCGGCCATTTCCTGCGTCAGATTTCCACTGTAGAACTCTGACACCCCGTTGGCTGCCACCGCCTCCAAAATGGCCGCCAGGTCAAGCCGTCTGGTGAACAGGCCAGAGAGGGGAGGCTGGCCGTTGGAGAAAAAGAGATTCTGGAATGCCTTCGACATGTTCTGGTCCTTCACTTTAGACAGAGCTTCAGCTAGGGACATGACAGACAGTTACAGGTTAGGTCCTAAAAATATATTTCTCGCTTTATTTATAAGCATGGATAATACAATGCTACCACACTGTGGAATGAACTGCACCATCAGTTGTCTTTAACAGGAGAGTTTGGGATGTAGACTGATATAACAAAACCAATATTGACACAACTACTTGAGTTGTCCATAAATTTGATCATGAGTCTTCAGCTTCAGCACACACATATGGCAAGGCGATAGTATTGCTTGGTTTAAGGTAAAACAATGTATCACGCTTACCTAGGTCATGTGTAACATTGAACCCATTTCTGGCCACATCTGCTGCCATAGTAACCACCTCTTTCCAATGCATTCTAAAGAATAAAAGAGGCACACAAGACGGTTTGTTTTGGAAATGCATAGCTTCTGCTAAACCAAACATATGAGTATTCATGAAGTAGGTCATTTCTATCTTTAGTGCTAACAGATGCTTCTGGATCATTTACACAGACACCACTTAGTTCTTCAGTTGTCAACACTGATAAAAACCTTCGTTTGAATACTATAATGGCCTCTATGGGGGGCAACCCCCTTAACTCTTACAGTCCTAGCATCATTTAGCTAGATGTTCATCTGTGAACCTACATCATACATAGTGGATAATCATTTGCAGCCATCGTCTGAAACACCCTTCTCTTAACGACTAAGCCATGTGACTGATAATTACCAGTCACTGGAGTAATTGCAGCTCAACGCGCAGTGGCACAGGAAGCTCACTGAGCCCGTTAACGTGATAATAGTGTTACCAAACGTAGACCTTGCCGTTCGGATCACAGGAGAGGAGCCTTCTTTCTGGTTCGAGCTGACAGCTTAAACATAGCCTGTGGTTTCAGTCCACTGCTGGAAGTGCCTGTGTGGTATTCCAACCCTAACGTTTACTTTTAGTGACAGTCGTACTGTTATCTCTTCTCTTCCATCTCTTCTCGAACCGCGATCTGTTCTACAAGGACTGGAAATCTCTACATAGACAGATATGTAGAGATTAATAAGAGTAATATTTTACTGTTGATTGTTGTTTTGTCTTCTTTTCTACAGGTACACTCTTGCCAGTGATGGGCAAGCTACTTGATATGTGTAGTGAGCTAAGCTACTAGCTACTCTACAATAAATTCAGCTTCACTACACAGAAGCTACCACTCATAAAAATGTAGCAAGCTAAGTTACAAAAATCTGTCAAAAGTAGCTTGATACATTAGTAGCTACTTTCAGTTAAACAAACTGCATGCCAAGTCAATGCAATTTTACTGATCAACACAATTGTCATTCAGATAAAGGCTAAAATATGTTTAGATGTATTTATTGAACAATAGCCTAATCCACAATGCTAATACACAATTGCTGTTATCTAGTCAGACTGGCCGCGCAGGCGCTGTGTGAGTGGAGATGAGACGATGACAGCCCTCGCTATACTCAGCTCTCGTGAAATCGGTTGTAACGTGAACTGCAGAACGGGATACGTGAGATGCTTTGTCAGTGCTTTGTCAACACAATAACCCACCAACCTTATGTATGAACATCAGAAATGTCCAGGAGAAATTAGCTTTCGAGGACGCTACTGCGCTACTTGATCAATAAAAGAGCTTAGCTACTGAAAAGTTACTTGGTTTTGTAAATAGCGACGTTACCGCCAAGCTACTGACAAATGTAGTTAAGCTAGTAGCGTCGCTACTTGCACTTTTGGAGTTTCATGTTGTTTAATTGTAACTTGTTTAACTGCATGCTCTTATGGTTCTTCCCTTTGGCACTTATTTGGTTTTTCACAATGTATGCTTCATGTTTTGGCTGCTCGCAATGTTTGGGGCTATCTCGTTGTCATGATCAGTGACCTATGCTCTTTTGTAAAGCTCTCTCTTGGAAGTCGCTTTGGATAAAAGCGTCTGCTAAATGTATAAATGTAATATATGGACCACATGTCGAAAGAAAGAAAGAAAGAAGAAAGAAAGAAAGGGATTACCTTCCATAGAGCTGGTGTGCCTGGTGCATTCCACTGAGCATACCTGGAACTCCTACCAAAAGGCCAGGCTGGAACATGACAGCAGGAAGACATTGACATGTTACATCATGCCTCTCCAAACATGCAGCAGGATCACATGAGTAGAAAGTCCAGATGAAGCATGGGTGTACTGTTGGGTTTACTGGTGCAGCCTGCACCCATCGGTCACTAGGACCAAGTGTTGTGATCGAAATATGATTGAGATATGCTTTCAATGATAAATGTGCTGCATTGCGGTGGAAGTGCATCACACTCTACTGTGTAAATGTGCAAAATCGACAAGGGATCTACCTTGAGGTCAAGATTGGTCTGCAGCATGTCCTCCTGAATGGCAGATGGCGCCGTCTCACGGAAGTCAATCACCCTGCTTTCGTTCTTCCGGATATTGTGGACCAGCATCACGCCTCCTCTGTAGATCACAAACACACATCACTCTACCACCGTCTCTCAACCGTGAACGTGTTTACTTGATGAAGTCACCGAAAGCACTTGTCACCAACTTCTAAGCACAGTCACTCCATACATTGCAACTCTGTTCATGTTGGGTGGAAATGATAGTTTGAATGTGTGTTGATAGTCAACGCTTACAAAACTATAATTTACTAATCCCACATACTCTACACAAGCAGGTGGGACTGAGCGTATGTTGTGTGTGCAGCGTGTGTGTGCATGTGTGTATAGATGCCACTCGCCCTCCGATGCCCGAGGTGTGCGGGTGCATGATGCCCAGGCAGAGGGCAGCGGCGATGGCAGCGTCCACACTGGAGCCATGCTTCTCCAGGGTCTGGAAGCCCAGAGACGTGCACTGGGCCACGTCCGTCACCACGGCACCCTGGTTAAAGATCTGACAGAAAGGAAAATGGAGAGAGAGAGAGAGAGGTGGGTAGAGGGAGGAAGGGAGGTGAGTGTGAAAGAAGAACCTATAGCA
Organism: Thaleichthys pacificus; assembly: GCA_023658055.1. Taxonomy (NCBI): domain Eukaryota; kingdom Metazoa; phylum Chordata; class Actinopteri; order Osmeriformes; family Osmeridae; genus Thaleichthys; species Thaleichthys pacificus. The sequence goes on from CM042863.1 coordinate 4,272,882, forward strand.
TTTTATACACGCACACACACACACACACACACCAAGGCCACCAACCTGTGGGTCCCCAAAGTAGATCTGCATGACGAGAGCCATGGTGACTCCAGTGGCGAAGGTGAGGCAGGCTGTGATGATGACGGTCAGGCCGTCTCTCTGACAGGCACAGTCCTCCGCTAGGGGGTCTCTGGTGGTCTCCCGAAGGGGCGTGATGTCATGGCTGGCCAGGTCAGATGCAGAGGAGGGAAGCCGCTGAAGGCGGGCAGATTTCAGGAACAGGTCTGGGTCTGGGACAGACAGTCAGTCTATTAGAGACTATAGGTTGGAAATGATAGCACACACACACATGAAGTGTACATTATGCTATTGACTTTTGGAATTAGACAAAAGTCAGTATACATTGTATTGTTGAAGTTCCCATTGGCCACACTTGACAAGCACACACACAGTGACTACAATAGAGGTGTGTACACTGCATATCAACAACAAAGCACTTAATGCAAAATGAACACACCTTACTCAAACACGTTTTTAAATACAGCATGACGCCGTCATTTACCTGTGTCCTGCTCACTGAGAAAGTTGTCGTCATCTTTGCGTGACTTTAAAGTGTTTTCTCCGGAAAGCCCATCCTCCTCGGGAAGCCTGGGGAAGCTGGTGATGCTCATGTAGTCCACCGGTGAGTAGGCACTTCCTAATGTCGTCTCCTGGCTCGCATCTTTCTCTGCCACGGTTCCACTGGAATAACCAGCCCCTGCGTCGTTGGCGGGGTTGTACATGGTCGCCAATTTTCCAAAGTCATACAATGAACGTTTTTAAGTATTGATCAAGAACGTAGACTCTATGGGCTACTGTATATTGCCAGTCGATATGACTCGATTATAATTCCCAGGAATTTGTATATTTCAGTCTGGTCTGATCCTTTATAATGGGTTGTTACTGGTTAGAAGGTCTTGTAAAAAACACATGTTACTGCTCGGAGACATTGCTTCCCAGTTCCGTTTGCGTGATGTGACATTTTGTATCCATTCCTAAACCCTCAAAGTACCTGTGGATGAAGGGAGACCCATTAAATAATCGTGATGATTGCCTGGAGCATCATTCACGCTCTTAATAAAACGAAATTCAGATACAAAACAGATACGAATTGACAATACCCTAAAATGTTGTTTGTGGCAATAGCAATTGGTTCCATTGTTGACATTAAAACACGCAGCTATAATCTAGCTGTTGTTTTTAAAAGAGGGGCCCTGTTGCGATTTGTATACAGTCCATCCTTTACCTGCCCTTGTCAATGCGCGTGGGACAAAATCCCAGCACGAATGAATATATAACACTACATAGATGCTAATGTATACCCTGTGATTTACAGGCGATGTGAGATGCGCACTCCAATCGCCACCGTCATTCCAGCCATAAATTGACGCATCGAGTTTTATTCTAGCCTATGCCATGTTCAGACGAATATCTTATCAAATAAAAAACACACGGGCTTCTTGGTAACAACTAGACTTACCTTCTAGAATAAAGATACATCTGGCTTTAAAATAAAGATAGCCATAACGTTGCGGCTTCTCTCGCAACAGCAGTAGCCTACACGGTACAGATCTCTCAGATCAATGACATCACAGCGGAATGTCACCGTCTTAAAGGTGCAGGTTGTTGCAGGTGCATCTCCGTAAAATAAAATCGATTTGTCAAAATGTTGACAGGAATCGCATATGAAATGTGAAATAACACGGTTGGTCAGAGCTGTGGGCTCATGAAAAAAATAAATGCTGACTATTTAGACTTACATGCCCGGCAGCCTGCCTGTTCACAATGGGCCCGTTGCCGCTTTAATCGGAGGGGGTTGAAACTGAAAGAGTTGTTTAACAAGTTTTAGTAGGTTAGGGTAGCTTTGGCTCCTACTCAAATTTCAGGTTATTCAGTGTCACTATGTGTGTGCGTGCGTGCGTGCGTGTGTGTGTGTGTGTGTGTGTGTGTGTGTGTGTGGGTGTGTGTGTGTGTGTGTGTGTGTGTGGGTGGGTGTGTGTGTGTGTGACCTTTCTTTGCATTTCAAGGACCTCTCTTTAGCAGGTCCTCAGTAAATCTGCACACTTTAGCGTTCTACAGAGTCATTATCCCCTGTATCCCCCACCCTTCTCACCCAAACCACCTAGAATCTGGTTTCCTTCAACAACCGAATCCAATAGGAGGAAGGGCTAATAAACTAGGAGTTGGTTGTGTTTTAATGTCTTAAGCGTGGTCTGCTTTGGTTTGTATTGGTTTGATGGGCTGTCATTGCATCATTTAAAGGTGGATAATGAATTGTTGCCAATATAATAAAAACCGTTGATGAGTTATTCATAGACACCCTTCATTGTTACACAAATTTCAGGATGAACCTGGAATTTTAGACTACACCCGTACTTTGTATGTACATACATAATGTTCGGTTAAACCTAACCTAAACTGTTCTTCATTGGACAGTCTGTCCCTCCACTCCCAAACACATTGAAATGACAAGACGAGATTCAGGTGTCAACCTGAGTATTTATTGTTGTTATTCTTTTTTTGTGTGTGTCTGGTACCTGCGTTTTGCGGAATGGATGCTTTGTAAACCCACCCGTTGGTTTTGCATAGGTTTCACTGTGAAAGGACCAGGTCCAGGGATGGAAAATTCAGAACATCACAAAAACCATGCAGAACTAGTGAAAGGCACAATCACCATAGATATCAGATACACCAAACTTTTTATATGTCTATATGTTTTTTTTTTATAGGGGAGGTGTGTTACTGATTCAGATGTTATACGGGGGGGGACCCCATTGTGTTTTGAAGCTGCCATCATTTCAGAGCACAAAGCAGTATAGAAAAATGCTTCCCAGACAAGAAACCACCTTCCTTTTTAAAACATGATACAAGGTGTGTGACTGTTCTAGTAACTATATGTGAAAATACAAGCATATATTCTCTAGTTTTTGTTGTTGTTGTCGATACATTTAATTTCCGACTTAATAGAATCCGCTTCCTCCTCCACCCCCCTCCCGGACTCACACCTCTCATGACACACACATAAACCAAGTGGCCCTGCCCTCATCCACTGGATGGTTGCCATCCTTGATCCACACCTTTTATGATTAACCCACTGCACACTTACTACACAAAACCGCAGAGACAACATTTGGGCGAGAGGTGTGACAGAGAGAAAAAATGATAAATATGGAAACAGGCTTGTAGTGGTGGATCTGTGAGGAGGGTGTTCAAGCGCACGTGTGTTCTCACAAACACACAACGTAATCTCACACACAAACACACAATGTGAGCTCACACACAAACACACAATGTGAGCTCACACACAAACACACACCCCTGCGGTCTCTCGTTTACGCCTCTTTCCAACAGAAGACCTCAGAGGCACAACTGGTTGACCTTATTCCCAAAGGTCAGGATGCATGGAGACCACTGTGTGTGTGTATGTGTGTGTATGTACTGTGTATGTGTGTGTGTGTATGCCTGTGTGTGTGCTAAGTGTGCTGTAATTAAGAAGATTGACATATTCCTTTAGCCATCTTAAAACAGCAACAGAAAGGAAAAATATGAATAATCAAACCTTTATATGTTGAGATTGATAGATTCTGAATAAAACAAAAATAATTTACAAGAGTTGGCAGAACTGCAAAATCTGTGATTTGTCACGTGAGGGGTGAGAAAACAATCAGCTGAAAGAACAAACAATAATTCAGTATATTATATGACGGAAATAATTAAAACACAGGACCTCCACACTGAACCCATCTCCCGAACACATCGACACGTCATTCCACTGTTAGTACATCCTCAAAACTACTGACGTGCGCCCCCTCTATCCTGTATTCCACACGTTATGCCTCTAGAGGGCAGCATCCGCCCAAACATACCAATCCAAACGAGGGCTCAATCGTGCATGAGAAACAGGGTGCATCTCAGTTTCAATCAAGGACAGGAGCTGGGGAAGGGTAACTTTCAGACTACTAAGAGACCCCCTTGGTTTTCTATTGGAAGGTGAGGTGAGTTCTTATCGATTAGGCTGACAATGCTCTTACATTAAATGGCATGGAGCACCACAAACTGCGTTCTAATATTTACAAGAAAGATATTTGACCATTATTCATATGTAACTTTTTTTTTTAGCTTTTATGTGTCAACACACAACCTTTCACACACAGACTTTCTATAACGATTGAAAGGGAAAAAAACGACAAACATCCCAAATGAAAAAAGATAAACATTGCACGGCACACAGCTAAAACTTAGACTCACGCAAATGTATGACAGTGCAAACTTACATCCATGTCTCCAATAATTTACAAACTTTAGTATATATTCATATACACTTCAGCACCATAGTTACTATAATAGTTGAATACATGTCAGTGAGCTGGATCTTTAGGTGGAGGACACTGTTAGGGCTGGATGTGAAAGAGAGGTGAGAGAGAGAGGGGAGAGAGAGAGAGAGAGAGAGAGAGAGAGAGAGAGAGAGAGAGAGAGAGAGAGAGAGAGAGGGAGGGAGGCGGAGAGACAGAGAGGAGAGAGGGAGGAGAGAGGGAGAGAAAGAACTACAATAGAGGGAAAGAGAGAGTGCTAGAAAGAGAGATTGATAGGGTAGAGAGGAACAGTAGGCAAGTACAGGGTAGAACACAACAGGCAAGGACAGATTGTTCTTTATCCTTTAGCAAGTCCTTTAAATACTTTAAAAGCAGGACCAGAAATGTGTGTGTGTGTGTGACTTTGTGTGTGTGTGCCTCTGTGTGTGGGTGCGTGCCTGTGTGTGTGTTTTCGACTGTGTGTGACTGTGTGTGTGTGGGGGGCTGTGTGTGTGACCAAGAGACCCTCAGTGTCTCCATTATTGCCCTTTTATCAGTTCATGATGAAGGATTCGACTGAAAGACATTTATGTTAACTGTCTCCACTGTCTCTCTGGGTATCAGTGTGATGGTTAATGATTTAGTCACAGAACACAGATCTTATCGTCCAAATAATGAATGTGTGCTGGGCAAATTGTTCTTCTCATCTTTTTGGGGGGTCTTCGATGTGCCGTGTGTATTTAACAGTGACAGTTTTGTTAAGATTGTTGGCTACTCAAGCTTCTTCCTCATGACTTTCAGGAACAGGCTTTTTCAAATGGTGACAAATGGTGAAAAACCCCCGGAACTAAACAAAATAAAGTGTCCATCTATACCACCCTGCATCTACTTTTACCTGTCATACCCCTGCAACCTACAGGCAAGCCATGGTCCCTTTAAATTAGTTCAGAAAGTTCATAATACACAAGATTTTTTTTTTCTCACAATCTACAAATGTAACCCATACCAAACAGGCTATAAGAATGCTGTTGTTGTGTCTTGGGCAAACTACTTTTATGCAACATGTTCAGCCGTTTCTAAAGACCACAATGACACAATGATGTTTCCCTTAGCGGCACATCCCTAATTAAGGTGATTATGCACTTGCTCTACACGGACAGTGCCAGTGTATGTCGGTGTTTGCCAACTACTTGTGTTCTTGGCAAATAAGATAAGGCCACAACACAGCGCTTCATTATGGAGGGCAATGCTGACATGGAAACCATTTGCAAAGTGGAAAACCTGACCTTAGGCTGCACAGAGAGCTACTACACCTATCCAGAAACTCTTTCTATACCCTAGCATCTTATCTTAAGTAAAAAGGATTTGTTTACTTTTGTTTTGTTCCTCTTCAGTTTGTTTTGCACATCATCTTCTCACCTTAGTCTACCTGCTTTCACCCTTCACAGAGTGAGAGGAGGGAGAATCACCTGGGGTGTTTTATTTCTGCCTTTCTTTCTTTCCATCCATCCATCTCTCTCTCTCTCTCTCTCTCTCTCTCTCTCTCTCTCTCTCTCTCTCTCTCTCTCTCTCTCTCTCTCTCTCTCTCTCTATCTCTGTCTGTCTCTCTCTCCACTATCTTTGTCTGTCTCTCTCTTTCTCACTGTACAGAGAATGGACTGAAAGGCAGGCCACTCATTAGAGACTCAAAGGTCTGTCTCCCTCCTCACACTACACACGGTATTATTCTTTCTAAGTCATATAATTAAACCAACGATTAACTGAAACTAAAACTTGAAAGACAATAGTTTTAGAAAATAGGTTTCTCTGGAGGACCATACTGGAGCCTTGCAGTGTCACAAATAGTCACTGCATGTTTCCTCTAAAAGGATGATTCCAGAAAAGCCTGTTCCTTCAAGCCTGAGAAGAATGTGAGGGTGAAAAAACTATTTGTGAGGCTATGAGCTAAAATTGAGACCAAATTCAATAAGTGTTTTATTTTATTTTTAGGGAAATAAATTGATGGGATTGTGTAGCATGCTTCTATTAAGCAAGTATATCTAAATAACATGTTGTTACCTTTATACAATGTCTTAATTAAATAGAGTTTTGGCAGAATGGGAGCCATAATAAGTAAATTCAAATGTTTCTTTTTAAGAGGGTGTTACTCTATGTATGCATGTATATATGTATGTGTTAACATGTACATATGTGTGTTACTGGGTTGGGGTTTGTGTCTATACTAATATTCAGAGTAAACATCAGCCCCTACAAACATGAAGGCTCAGTGGCAGAAATTGCGCTGGCTGGGCTGGTGCAGGAAGGTGTTTCTGGCGTGTGCCGCGTGGCGAGGGCCCTGCTCCTTGGTGCGGTTCTGCCGCTGAATGCGGTTGCGGCCCAGGTGGCGCCTCTCAGTGCGGGCTTTGCCCCTCTGGACCCGGGCCACCTGGGTGACTTTGGCCAGGGAGCCGGCCTGGGCAGCCAGTCCACGGGTCACCCTGGTGGGCATGGAGCCCCGGGTGGCAGGGGCGGCTGCTGGCTCAGCAACACGACTGTGTAGGAAGATGGAGGAAGAGGACAAAGAGAGTTGAAAAGGATTAGTCACCGTGAGCAATCATAGAAGCTTCTAGTATAGAATGCATGGTATAGAATTTGTCAGGAAGCAAAAGCACTGGGCGGATGCGTAGGAATATTTTATGAGACAAAGAAGTCAGCTAAAAGGAAACATCTAGAAGGTGTCCTCCTCACCTCACACTGCCTGTCAGGCTGGAGATGCTCTCCTCCCCCACCATGGACAGGTTGCCATTGGAGACCATGGACATGTTCCCAGTGGACACGTAGACAGACATGCTGGGGTGTTCTATGAGAAGGTCTTCCATAGGGCTGGTCTCTGCCGTGGCTCCTTCTGCAGTGAAACAGGGGGGAGGGGTGACAAACCAGCTCTCGTCCATGCAGCCTCTCTCTGACCCAGCCCCACTGCTACCCACACTGCGCCCACACTCACTCCCAGAACCAGGGGACACAGATGGGCTGAAAGGGGTGGAGAGTCTGGCCCGTCTGGGAAAGGTGACGGGTGTAGCCACACCTGAGGCTAACAGGCTAGCGGTCGGGCAGCACAAGGATTCAGAGGTTTGTGCCCGAGGTTTGTGTGTTCTGCGACGTTTTTGAGGTGGGGGAGGGTCGGGGGAGTCAGTCCTTGAAGACGTGTCTGATTGATCTAATTGGTTGTTTTGAGGGAGCGATTGTGCTATCAATGGCACCTCACTTCCACCTTCTACCATCACGCAATCAGCTTCCTCTGATTATACGGAAGGGTTGGGACAAGACGGGGTTTGGCCAATTAAAATAGGGTTAGGATAAGGAACCAGTAAGGCGAGGGAGGTAGAATTTATTTTATCATGCAGGTTGGAAGGTAGGGTGTATTTTATGAGGGACCATTATAATAGAAGCACATACATACACACACACATACCAGTGTTGGGAATGTGAGGGTATTTAAATAAAATTAAAAGGGGTGGGGGGGTAAGGAAACAACACAAAACATAGAAAATAGGAATAATATCATTAGTTATTTTGGAACTTTGAACCTTGTGGTCATGTCAGCTACTGGTTTGTAGTTATATAATGACTGCTTGGCACTGTCCTCTGGCTTTTAAGGGAGGGGGGGGGGGTCGGGGGAGGGGGGGTCAGCAAGGCAGTGAATTGAACGGTAGGGGGTGTGTTCATTGGTCATCAGATGGCATCTCCAGTTACAGATTGCCTACGCTAAATGTCAATCTAGCTACCTGTCACCTGCCTACTATGCCCACCCTCTCCAATAAGATCCTCCACCTCACTCCTGCATCCCACACCAACCAACTGTAAGCCCCACCCCTTTCCATTTATCCCACACCAAGCACAAACACATTTCTTTCGTGCCTGGTCATATTGACATTTTACTTTGACTTAATCAAGTGAGATTCCCACAGAAGCGACCCTCCCGTATCTCTATTCTGACACAGAAACAACCCTTCCTAATTGTCAACCACCTCCACCCTTCCAGGAGAAGGACTCACCAGGAAGGTTTACCAGCATCCACCCCTCTTCATCAGCCTCCGTCACGCAGGGGTTGGGCCCCTTCAGCTCGGCGGCAACCTCCTCCACCTCCCCAAAGAACAGGCTGCTCAGACGTTGGAACATTGCTCCACCTTAGGTCAACGGCCGTGGGTGTGAGGGTCGGCTGTAGAAGGGTTCGGTCCTGTGTGTGGTCGTCTTCCTCCAAAGGAAAAGCTAGCTGCCTTTTGAATGGATTTAGTTGTGTTTGCTTATTACTTTAGCACGGTGTTTCGCAGACTCATTCACTTTCAGCCCTTTTTTGCTGGATGGCGTTGGTTGACTTGGGGGCTCCCGTAGTGCAAATGTAAGGTTTTACTTGGTTTTCACAGCAAAGGCCTGGAGGGAGAAAAAAGACAGATGGCAGCATTGGTCAGTTTACAGAGAAACACGTGCAGATCTTTAGCCATCACGCCCTCACAATCCACAGCATGGTATTTAGTCTTGTGACTTTTTGGTGCCACTAGTGAGGGAAAATACATCTTTTTCATTCCTTCATGGTGAATTGATACATTTAGATGGATAATTCGAACATTGGTCAAGGTGGAGAGGAGCAGGGCAGTACGGTGCTACATCGGGTTTTGAAAAACAACCAAAAATGATCTAGAGTAAGGAGGAATGAACCGTTTCTTGTAATTAACGTAAAATAGACTTCTTCTTTTTTAATGTATGTATGTGGAAGCAATATCTATGAACCAATAGATAATAAGTATATAGTGTCTGCAACTCTGACAAGGTAATGCCATAAAAAGGTCAATTTAACATGTCTATTTGTTTTCGAAAGCTGCTAACATTGTTATACCTATATTAGATTAGTCGGGACATGATTTAGGGACTTCCATCATGCTATTTGGTCATTAGAGGTCAGTGAAGGAAAATGTTTCCAGTACTTTCATCAACCATGTTTATTGGTCAACTGAAAAATCTCATTTCTGGCCCTGCTAGAGAAATCCATGATTCCACTATAGCCCTCGAACAAGGGAAAGGAAATGAGGAAAGGAAGCCATTTAATATATAACATTTTTCTGATGAGTAAGTAACAATGCTTTAACACCCTCCCCCCTTTCGGGAATGAACACTACCCAGAACAGCAGCCAGGAAACAAAGACTCTGGACAGATGGACAAGCGAGAGGGAGGGATGGAGAGAGGGGGCATATGTAACGTCGAAGCAAGTCACATCGCTCAGGAAACACACACTTTGAAAAGTAGCGTGTCAAAACCAAACCGGGGACTGCTATCAATCCTCCTGCTGTGTTTTTAAAAGGCTGGAGAGTGTAGGCTTCACTGGACGCCGAGGGGAAGTAAAAGTCTCTGAGCCATTAAGGAGTATGTGAAACCAGGCTTATGTGTATGATGTGTAAGCTTTTAACTGGGACATCGGGGATAAAAGGACAGAGTGTCAGACAGAGAGTCAGACAGGCAGACAGGCAGACATAAAGACACATCAGGGTTTTTATAACTGACATAGTTCACAGCAGTAAAGAAATTGCTCAGTGTCAATGTTTCTGAAATTCTTTTTTATAAGAAGCCACGGTTAAGTTTGTGGGCCTTTTGTGTCCCTCAGTCACACAATTGGAGTCTAGAGGAGAAAAAGATAGTTTAAAGGTACAATAGGTAAGAGAAAAAAAAGAAAGGTGTTGTCCCCTATCAACATGTTGTGTAAGCTAACAAGGCCCTCTGAGAGTCGTTTAGCTAAACAGACAGTTCAGTGCTAGAGGTAGGTCAACTTCACATTTTTGGAGTGGCTCACTACTATTGGGCGGATTATGTTCAACAATCTTGTTCCAGCCAATCGCCTTTGGAGAGGCAGGCTTTTCTCCTTGGCTTCATTTGTGAAACATCTGTCAATCAAGCTCAAGCTGGAGGAAAGCACGGAAGTTCAGACAATAATTGGTGGGCGCTGTTTCTCATATTTGAATTCATTTTATAATTTTACCGCGTGCAGCTTTAAGATGGGGATAGGTTATGCATGAATGCATGGATGGAAGGTGACACTTGAACGGTACCCATGGTGACGCCGACACCAAGGTCACAATAACAGAGAGAACATGGTAAGGACACACACTCATACACACTCACTAAGTCTGAAACCAGAGAGGTCATTCATGCTGTGTTTCAGTTTCCCTGAGAACATCTCTCCGATCCCCTATCCATCAACATCACTCTTTGTCAGAGAGCATGTTTTGAAGGCGCGTGTGTATAATATATAATATAAGCCTATGCCTCTGTGTAACTGTGCGTCCAAGTCTTGCAACCATCATTTCTGAGAACAAATACATAAACACTTGAGCTTGCCTTTTAGGCCGGTAAACAAAGGTTTTCTTCAGTTCAATGAAAACCTAGGTTTATGACTGATTATCTAGACTTACATGTGCTTTCAAAGAACGTCAGATAAAGCTCTGTGGTGGATGGGTGAAATTGTCAGAGAGATTGTGAAGAACCACCCTAGATGCTGAGAAGAGCCCAGTAATAATTAGGCCCTTGCCTTGGCAGGGAGAATGCTATCATGCATTCCTTAAGGGTCAGACACCAAGTCATAAGACTGTCGCAAACAGTGAGTCTACCAAACAAATCAAGCTCAAATGTGAGCTGTGAAGGGTCTGAAGAAGGTGGACAGGATGTACACACATACACACACACACATACACACACACACACATATACGGCTCTGGGGAAAAAATAAGAGCACCTTTTTCTTTCCTTTTAAAAAAAGTTGAGAAAGACAATTTTGAGTGAGGAACAGAAGGGTAAAATTAGCTGTGGCCTCTTAAATTTTATCCTTCTGTTCCTCACTCAAAATTGTCCTTTTCAACTTTTTCTTTTAAAAAGGAAGGAAAAAGGTGCAGTGGTTATTTTTTTCCAGAGCTGTATACAGTAGATACATATTTAGCCTAATCCCCCACTACCCCTCCCTCTTAACCACCAACCCATTCAAAGAAGAAGAAAAAAGAAGAAAAAAATAAAAGAAATCGGAAATGTCTCATCATTCAGTCAATCCAGATTCAATAAAGCAATGTCTATTGAAAATATTCTGGCCCATTTGTGAAACAGGATTAGGTCAAACATAACATATTTTGGCCAGTATTAGAATTACATGTTGCTTTAACGAATACATGCGTTAATACGTGGCCTGTGACACATCTTATCATAATTCTACAGCAACAACAATAGTCTATTCTTACATTAAAATGGCATAGGCCACAGAGAAATATCTAAAGGAGATTGAGATCCTGTGTAAACATAGTCAAACAAGTGTTTGACTTAAACTAATTGGTGTTGACAAAGACTCACTGGTACGTATGGTACATCAAAAGGCCTACTGATAGTCCAACTATGAAAGATATTCTCCAGTCACTTATTGCAGCTTTGAAAAAGCTATTTTTAAATGGGCGGAGCACAGACAGATGGGAGGAGATTCGCAAATAAAAACAAGACTGGATGACGAAGGACTCTAACGTCACTGATGCTGTTATCGGTCCACCCTACTGGACTAAATAGGAAAAAAAGGAAAGGAACAGGAGAGCGAAAAATAGATTCTTTGACATAAATATATCTTTCAACCTCTGAACGCATCTCCTTTGGTATTTAATATAACATTGGCTGCATATTCTCAATGGTTTCGTTTTCAGTTAGGCTATTTAAACAGCTAGATGTCGATGGAAAACCCTACTACTGTACAACGAAGGAGATAAGCCATGTTTACATTTGTGATGAATCCTGAAGCTATTTCTACATTTTTACACGACACATTGCATTGATACAGGGGAGCAATAGGACCCGGAACACGTCCTTGTCAATAGCGGTCATGTTCAACATGAATTATCCTTCTAAGCTGCGAGTCCTTTTGACAGCGCTAACTACGGATATCTAAAGGGTCAACCAATGACAGATTGGCTCAACAGTAGTAGACCAAAGCGAAGGAACCCATTTGTTATACAACTGTAATTATGCTTAATACGACGTTGATAGGACAGAGATGAATGTGACCAAATTTGGCTTGAAACGCAGAAAAAGCGTAGTAGCATTTACAAGCAACATAGCCTTTGTTGCTGTCAACAGGATGCTTTTTTATATTTATAAATAGGCCAAGATTAACCGAAACCCATTCATTGGTACAGAACTAAATCATTTCATGACCTATAAACCGATGTCCAGGTGCTCTATCGACTATATTTTGCAGAATACATAGTTTACCGTAGCAGACACTATTTTTGCAAACAATCATGTCTTAATATGAACTGTTCAGTTTTTGATGGATTCGAAATATGAATCATCAATCTGATTAGCATTTTTGTAATGCAGATCTGAGGTATGCACCATCGGCAAGGACTGTCGCTTGATACCCACTGACATCACAATTTTAGGCTACTGAAATTAAAACAACCAAAGTATCGAAATAATATGAAATATAACAGCTTACCTGCCTTTGAAAAAGAATTCAAGTTGTAAACGAGCACACAGTAGAAACGACAACAATTCTTAAAGCATAGCTTTAGGTAGCCTTTAGTGAGGTAGTTAAAACACCATAATACAAAATAAAAGGCTTTCTTCTTAGAAGAAGGGCTTCGTGTAAAACCTGAATTTACACCGATGTCAAGATAATAACATCTGCAGATTTATTTCCTACTCTTGGTCTATTTTTTTCCCCTGCAGTTTTTTCCCTCTGTTATTGCTGCCTCCAGCTGATCCGCGGATCAGAATGTAGAACGTACAAAACAGCTGATTGTGAGATCACAACACTCCCAGTAACGCCCATTCCCCGCCCACTCAAGCCAAGGGCCAATCAGAATATTACACAAGAGCCAAGCTGGACCTTCTTGGTAACAGGGTGGGGGTTGGGTAAACTGAGCTGTCATCCTGGATGTCTGCATGGAGACGTTGAAGGTGCATAGAATCTGGTCTGAGGTCAGTTTAGCGGGTGTGGTAGGTGTTGCAACTGATCTTGAGTGCGTTCTTATCCAAAATGACTCAACCTGTATTTGAAAGGCAGAGAGCAATAAACCTTCATGACAGCTGCGTGTTGAAAGACTCTGTCACTAATTACTGATGAGTATTTTCCGATAAAGAGACAATGTACAAAATGAAAATACCTCTTATATAACCAACCTTCCCTGTACATAAAGTAAAAATCCCAGTGGCATTTGACAATATTAAAGAATCCAATAAGATGTTTAAGCATCTAATGGTGCATGCAAACAACAGTATTGTACGATGCTGGGAATGTGATCTTATTCAAATGTTAAAGAATTATTATCAGTAGTGGTAGATGACATTTAGCCAATAAAGACATTTGCAAACAGGATAAATAATTTGGAGTTGGTTTATTGGTCAATTCAAACCATGAACAAGTTGCTTGTTCAGTACAGTGCTCCATTGATAGGAGGACTATCCCTTTAAATGTCATTTGTAGAAAGTCTACTTCTACCCTCCCCCTCACCATTTCACTCTCGCTTCACTGGGAGGGGCTGCAAATGCCACTCGACATGAGCCAGCCTATCAGACGGGCCTGAGTGTGAATGCAGCATTTGAGCAGCCAATAGGCTGCAGTGGTTTAGAAAGCCTTTGGATGAACTAGGAGGACTTTCGACTCAGTGGTCCCAGCAGTAATGTCGCCCACAGCCCTCCCCTGTTCTAGCCCACTCCTCTTCGGTTATGCAAGCTGGCGACCGTGGCCCGTGACTGAGTGTTTGTGATGTGTGCGTGTGTGCGTGTGTGCGTGTGTGCGTGTGTGCGTGTGTGCGTGTGTGCGTGTGTGCGTGTGTGCGTGTGTGCGTGTGCGTGTGTGTGTGCGTTTTGTATTTGATGTTATGTATCAGGAACTCTCTGTGACATCTTACATTATGAATAGGCCAAAGGTCATGAGACATCCAGTTGACCTCCCAATATCTCTTCCCAAACATTACCAAGGCACAATAAGACAATAGACTGAATACCCAGTCCAGTAGTAGCTGAGCTGATGGTAGCAATCAGGATGATGCTGGGTTATAAAATAAAGGAACCTGTCTAGCTTTCCAGTCAAAGACAGTCCCAGACAGGACCTAGCAGTCATAAATTCCTCTAAAGAGTCTAAGTATGTTTTGTGTGTGTAAGCCCAGACCACACCTAAACTGACATGTTGTGTGTTGTTAGGTTGGAACCTGTACAAACAAATTATTAATCTGCCTCTGGCAGTCTTTGTTGTTACCTCATCAGGGAGAGACTGACAGGACAGTGCGGCCAAGTGACTACCCCAGCGCAATCTGAGCACCCAGGGCAAGATGATAAGGCTTTAGCCTATTCAGTTACTAGGTGCTAGGTAACACAGAAACTCTCCCTCTCTCTCTCTTTCTCTCTCTCACTGTTTCTTTCTTTCTTTTTTCTGTCTCTCTCTCTCTTTCTCTCTCCTTTCTTTCTTTCTTTCTTTCTCTCTCTCTCTCACTCTCTCTCTCTTTCCCTCTCTGACCCGTCCTGTGACATCCTGATCCACACGCAACCGTGGTAACGCAATCAATACAACAGTGCTGCTTGAGTATTCCTTCAAAGTTATTTTTTTCTTTTTCTTTTAAAAGCTTCTTCTCATTTTAAATGACAGAACTGTGACCATGTGACCAAAGTGTTTTTGTGTGGTTTGGATTCATGAAGGTCCTCTGCTCTCTAGATTGATCAGTGAAAGATCAGTGCTTTTGCAGATATCGTACAAATTCCTACAGTTCTCCCAGCATGCATCTGGGACAAGTTAGAGAACTAGGTGAGAGGTCAGAGAGCTCTGTGTGTTTTATTGTGTTTGTGTGTGTGTGTGTGTGTGTGTGTGCGTGTGTGTGTGTGTGTGTGTGTGTGTGTGTGTGTGTGTGTGTGTGTAAAGAAGGCACAGCTGATCGTTGTGTCACGCCTGGACTTGCCCTGACTGACCTAACGTACACGTGAGGACGGCTTGTATACAAAGTGTACAGAATGTGTGTGTGTGTGTGTGTGCGTGCGTGTGTGGTGTGTCTGGTATTTGGAGTCATGACCTAGGTGTATTATTGGACAGGTCTACTGAGACTTTTCTTGAAGTTCTACCGAAAAACCAAAACATCGACAAATTAAAATAGACTGAAAAATACGCTGAGAAGAGACTTAAGTGTATGTCTGGAAATGCATTTGGTCCGAAAACTCCTTCATATCCCAGAACACCATCCACGGAATGTAGGAATACAGTTTCTTGAACCTAATTTGTCCTTTCAGACTGAAGCTATAAGAAGGTGTTTCAGCCTCATGTATATTCACGCCTGCTTCGATGTCAAACGTAAACAAAACAAAACCTCCCACAGCTGTTGCTAAGACAGCTAGCTGGCTGAATCATCCTTGTAACAACAGAACCGAGCAGGGCTTATGAAACAGTCCCATCCTGTGGAGTTAGATGACAGGGCTTGGAGACTCCCTCCCTCCCTCTCTCCCTCTCCCTCTCCCTCTCCCTCTCCCTCTCCCTCTCCCTCTCCCTCTCCCTCTCCCTCTCCCTCTCCCTCTCCCTCTCCCTCTCCCTCTCCCTCTCCCTCTCCCTCTCCCTCTCCCTCTCCCTCTCTCTCTCTCTCTCTCTCATGGGAGGAGCATTCACGGTAGCATTGCACCATTTGTTACTAAGTTTGCATTGGTGAGCAGGACTGTCCTGTGTAGTAGATAATGTAGGTACATCTATATTTTAAAAAGGGTTATGGAGTAGAGTTTGCAGTTAGTGCATGCCAGTGACTGTAATTTGATTGCACTTCTTAAAAGGAGAACATATTTTTAATGGAATGATATGATTAATGTGTTAGTGTGTTTCAGCGTGTTTATGTTTTGGTCCTGTTCCTGGTCCTGCTCCTGGTCTTGGTCTAGAACGGCAGACGCATTGCGCTCCACATTCTCAGTCCAACAAGTAAACTAGCAGCATTCAAGGAACTCAAGGACGTGAGGGGCTGGTCTTGTATCAGGAAGCACTGCGAGGGTACACATGATGATGTAACACACTTCAAGACCAGATATTACAGTAAGGAAAAGAGAGGTGGGAGGGAGAGGGGGGAGACACGAGGGAAGTCTCTCCATCATTCAATCAGAGTCTTCAACGGCTGGCCAACGTTTATATGAACTATAACTTATGGTTAGTATAGTAGTAGTATAGAAAAGAACGCCTGCCATGCGTTACCCTTGGAAGTGGCTTTGCTTCTCAGTTTGAAGTGTGTTGGTCACTTAAGTCGTCTGAAATCCTGTTGAGAAAGGCCAAAGTGGATCAGTGGTGGTCAGTCGGTTCGCACTGACAGCTTGATCGGCATGGACTACAGGTCCAGTTTTAACATAGCCTGGTCCGAACCAGACTCTCGTACATTTCATTTGTACAGAGAGTCTGGGATCGCTCCTTTGACAAGCGTTATAGTAACTTCCTTGAAGGCGGGTACTCTGTTGAAGTTTAAAACTATTGGATCTGCCCAAAGCCACTCTGGATCTGCCATAACCAATCGCTAGCGTTCGCCTTAGCCAACTCCTTCCCCACTAATGGAGCTAGCTGGAAAATCAAACTTTTCCCGAACCCCGTGGGGAGGAGAGCCACAACATCATGGTCACCAACAAAACTCTGCAAAGATTGTTCTTGCTCCGGCTTTAACTTCTGGATATTCAGGCAGCGTTGCCACAGCGGACCAAATGGCTTCGCTCGCATCTTTCTCCGCCGCCATTACTGAACTACAACTCAAACTAGCGCACAACATCAACGTCATCGTTCTCAGCCACTCCTCTGTTCGCTGATTGGACCGGTAAAAAGTTGATTTGAAAAATCCGACTAATGAGCCAGGCTAGTTTTAACCATCATGTCCTCAGAACTTGAACTCTCCTTATGTTCCCACTACAGGCCCATTGAGCCTCTCACTTCCCCTCCCTGCTGTCTTTCTGTGTGCCTCCTCCCTCTTGTCCTTCCCTAACCTCTTGTCCTTTCCTCCTACCCTTTCTCCTCTTTTCCCTTCCTCCTCATCTCTCGTCTCTCATCTCCTCCTCTTCCTCCTCCATCTTTCTTTCCCACTCTCCCACCTTGCCTCCACACCCTCGAGACCTCTGTCCCCCCCTCTCCCTCTCACCCCTTCCTCACAGACCCAATTTCGACCTCCTTCCTCGCTTTATCTCGCCTTTTTCTCCCCTTTTGCTTTACCCCCCGTCATCAGAGTGTGCTAGCCCATGATAAGGGCTCCAGCGGCCCTAGATAGGTCGGTCTGTAGGCCCTGGCTTTCAGTATCATCTCCTCCCAGCCTGGCTTGACACATATGACCAGGCTAATGACCTGCCCACTGCATCGCACTGGGGCCCAGTCCAAAGAAAAATGCACGCTCACACATTTTCAAGTCGGATGCAGTTCCTCATTTTATAAATAACTTTTCCTGGATTATCTCGCTCAGGCTTTGTCCCGTATAAATTCAGCTGTTTCCTGTGTGTCCCTGGCTTTCTGATGCACAGTCTGAATAAACGCTGCAATCCATCTGCTCCGACCACTAAACAAATCCTCCTGCCCTAACTCAACCGTGACACGTCAAAGGTTGCTTTGACATCTCCACTACAACAAGGCAGGTCTGTAAAGGCAGCCAGGCACAGGCCTAGGAGGAAGTCAAAATGACCGTTTAGCAGCAGGTGGATTCCACTGGAGAGAGGGAGGGAGAGGGAGAGGGAGAGGGAGAGGGAGAGGGAGAGGAGAGAGGAGAGAGGAGAGAGAGAGAGAGAGAGAGAGAGAGAGAGAGAGAGAGAGAGAGAGAGAGAGAGAGAGAGATGGAATGGAAATGGAAGTGGCATGGACGCAAAAAGAATGGTTGGGTTGGTGGCAGCTCTCTCTCCCATTTCCCCTCCCCCCCCCCCTTCAACCTTTATAAGTCAAGTCTTTCCCTACAAGGCTAACACAAACAGAGCTGGACATAGTGTCCTTGGCAGGGCCTGCCTGGAGAGCACGGCTAGAGGACTAGCTGTGATAGCGAGGGCAACAAGTAGGAGACGTTCATGATAAGAAAGGTTTTCCTCCCTCTCACACATAACACGCATCTGAACACATTCGTATGTGCTCCAGGACGTCCAGTTCATTCCCATTCCAAATGGGGTTGTCCCTAACCCTAGCCTTAACCTTAACCCTAATGTAAATCGAACCCAACCCCTAAACCTAAAGTCCTCTGTAAATAGCACTTGATGTTGCGAGGACCAGGAAATGACAACGTTTCCTGAGTTGACCATACTTTTGGGGTTTTGGTTCTCACAAGAATAGCAAAACCTGTACACCAACACACACACACATCCACACACACACACACCAACACACACACACACACACACACACACACATCCACACACTGTCTCTTTTCCTCTACTCCTTTAGCCTGTTTCTTTTTGACTCTCACATCTTTCCTTCTGTCCCTTGCTACTCTGCTTTCCTCTCCTGTTCTCCATCCAGCCCCTCTCTGCTGTGTGGGAAGATGATCTCTCTCTCAGCTGTGTCTCCTCACAGTGACCCACAACACGGCCTTCCGCTTTAAATAGCCAGGATTATATCAAAGAGAAATTCAACTATGAATAACCTGGTGTCGTTCCACTCACCGTGACGTCAGTAAAGTCCCTGTATGTTGATTGTATAGTATGTACTACTACTGCACATTGGAGGAGCTGTAGTCAAACTGGACGTGTTCATTCTGTTGAGACGTAATTCTTGCTGTGCTCCCCTTGGAAGTGTAATCTAATCTTTCTTCCAAATGATTGTCTTTGTTCAAACCAAAAACACGGGGGGGACAACATTCACAACGGTTTAACCGTTCTCACAAACTGACCAGATTTTGATAGGTCAGACCCACTGTCACACGTGTCATCATACTCTCTGTCACACACATTCACACACACACATTCACACACACACATGCATACACACACAACACACACATTGCTTCCTCACACACACACAACTACACTCACACGCATAAAGTTGAATAGGCCAGACTGTGCAGTACTAAACGTCAGATTACACAACACTCAGCTGGTACAGAAGGACCCTGTCCTATCTCTTTCAGTCTCTTTCAGGTACAGCAAGGACTCTTGTCACTATGCCATGAAAAGAAATGGTATCCTGGTCCAGTGGAAACCACTCCTGAGCCAGTGGGGGATGTAGCTCAGTGGTAGAGCGCATGCTTTGCATGTATGAGGCCCCGGGTTCAATCCCCGGCATCTCCAGTGGTATAAATATTTTTAAAGACACTTGATGAGATCATCTTGAAACTGTAGATGCATTGCACCAGACACTTTAAAAATACAGAACTAGTATAGCCTCTCCATACGTGTGTCCTATCAGCCTGTGTGTCTTGGCCTTATGTGCTCCATGACCTCCCCTGCCCCTAGAGGAGGCCACCACAGACGGAAGTCTCCCAGGCTCACATCTCCCTCTCTGTTCAGCCTGCATACCTCAGCACACTCCCCGCACCATGAAAGTGGACCATCCTGGAATGTCACACGGACAGATACACATGCACGCACGCACACTCACACACACACACTCTCTCTAACACACACACATACATACATAAATGCTGTGGGCCTGTCTGGGACTGTCTGACCCACTTTTGACCTCAAAATTAGAATCAAAATCTGAATTTTTCAAGGGTTGCAAATTAGCCTATTGGCTAGAAACCTTTTATGCAACACATCTACACATATTGTTATGGCTTTGACTGTGATAATTATGTATGTAATAATGTGCGCTAGATTGTCCCTGATAAATAAAATAATAAATAATAAAAATTGTGTTTAATCGCCAAGTAAGTGTTCACAGACAAGGAATTTACTTTGATGGGCAGGTGCATACTAAACATAATAAACAAAATGGTAAAATGTAGAAAAATGTAGAAAATACTGGCAGAGCTATACAATATAACATATAAAATAATTTAAAATAATATATAAAATAAAACTACAAATATAAGAGTGCTGTAGGGCTGTTTGTGGTAAAGTGACAGGGTGTATGAGGTAAAGTGATAGAGTAACAGTGTCAGTTTGGGGCCCTGTTATGTAATAAGGCTAGTTGCGGAAGGAAAGAAATTGTTCTTATGGCGTAAGGTTTTGGTCCTGGTGGACCGCAGCCTTCTGCCGGAGGGGAGTGGCTGAAACACGGATTGGCTACATTTACATTTATGCATTTAGCAGACGCTTTTATCCAAAGCGACTTCCAAGAGAGAGCTTTACAAAAGAGCATAGGTCACTGATCATAACAACGAGATAGCCCCAAACATTGCGAGCAGCCAAAACATGAAGCATACATTGTGAAAAACCAAATAAGTGCCAAAGGGAAGAACCATAAGAGCATGCAGTTAAACAAGTTACAATAAAAACAACATGAGAGAGAGACAGAGAGCAGTTGAAAAAGGGAGAGAAAGAACGTACTAGATTGTCTTGAACAAAGATCTTCTTCAACTTTTCATGTCCTGTGAGGTATTAATTTCCGAAAAGCAGATGGTTGGAAGACTGAAATACATATTACAGTAAACTAAAATATTTAAGTATCAAAAAAGTGTGAATTGGATTTGTCTGGACTAGGAATTCACCTCTGTGTTGAAGTCTGTGGAGAGACCACATTTGGGATGGGTGCAGCACTGTCATCATCAGCATCATCATCCAGGTCTCATAATATCCTCCGTCGGAAAAGGACATCGCTGAGCTCTCATACCCTGACCTTGAGTGACACTCACTGGCTGACACCCAACTTCCACAGTGTCCAGACCTAGTGCTTGTGTATACGTTCACTTGAGAGATGTGGCCCTCTGACACCATCCAGTGGTTGCTTGATGTACAGTCTCTGAGGACTCTTCTGTCAGTTCCTCAAAGTGACACCAGGTGGCGAGGTATCACACCCCATCTTTTCTTCTTTTCATGCCACAGATGCTTCATTTTTTTAATACAGAGGAATGAATGAATGTGAAGGCCTGGTGTGACAGGTAACATTATGGTGTATCCATACAATTAGAATCCTTATATATCTTGTACTTTCCTGGATGGATGTGGCTCAGTGGTAGAGCATTTGAATGCAGATCAAGATGTCCCATATTCAAATCCCCCCATACTGCTAAATGGATAAGGATTAAATAAATCAACAAATCACAGAAAAAAAGATCTTCAATTGTTTGTGAGAATAACTTGCCAGAACCTTAGAACATCAACGGGACATGAACCAGTCCTCCTATACAACTGTAAAACAAAAAACATCGTTTTGGCTGTCTAGCGAAGCGGCCCTGTCAGTGGTCTTCAAAGCATGCAGAGCTGGTGGTGCAGGGCTGCTAATCTCTCCGGGGATGGGACATCCAGGCCTCGGCTCTACAGGCCCCAGCAGGGCAGTGGTTAGGGCCCTCGGATTTACGACGGTCCAATTCACGGAATTAGCTCTCGACACTAGCCAGTTGTGGAGCCCCCATCACCGCTCATCTCTGCCCAGGATCAGGCTCCTTGAAGTGGCCACGTCTCTAAATTGCCGCCCTGATAACGCCAAAGCACAGATGGATATGGTGTGACCCTCTCTCTCTTGGAATCTGGCCTTTGGTAATTCCTGCTATCTGTGCTTCTTAGAGATGTACCATGACGGAGAGCAGGGAGAGGACCTTCCAAGGCTGTGCAACTTACCCATGCGAGACGAGGTATGTGTCTCTGTTGGTGTGTGTGTTGGGTATGTGTGTGTGTGTGTGTGTGTGTGTGAGAGAGAGAGTGGATGTTCAAAAAGGGACAGGCAAACAGACAACAAAGGCAGAGAGTGTTAGAGTGAGTGAAAGGGAGTGATGGAGACAGAGTGCGTGGGAGAGAGAGAGAGAGAGAGAGAGAGAGAGAGAGAGAGAGAGAGAGAGAGAGAGAGAGAGAGAGAGAGAGAGAGAGAGAGAGAGAGTGTAGAATTTATGGAATTTTCCATGATCTCTAGAAAGTGGCAGCATTTCACACACACAGACAAGATTTTACTTTTATTTTGAGACAATGTGACAATATACACTTGTTCTAGGCCACTGAAGAGTTTTTTTTTATTATTGTGTGAATAGTCACTTTCCAACACGTTTTTTCAACATTGACTGACTCATATATAATTCTACTCTTAAGGCAAGATTCCAAAATACAAAACCACATTTAAGGCCAGAACTGAACCAGATAATGTACCTTTAGAATGAACCCTATGCTGAGACAGCCATAGATGCAGTGTGAATAAAGAAACCAAAAAGAATAGGTGCAGGGGTATACACACACATCTACAAAAACAACCGATAACAATAAGTCGTCTTTTAAATAACAGAGAAAAAGAGAGAAAAAGATTGACAGAGAGAAAGAGAGAGTCAGAAAAAGAAAGAGCGAGATAGAGGTGACAGCCCATGACATCTCTCTCTCTCTCTCTACCCCTACCCCTTACCCCTACCCCTTACCCCTAGCCCTTACCCCTAGCCCTTACCCCTAGCCCTTAGTTTTGCGCATTCACGTGAGAGTAGGTGGTGTCCCAAAACTCTTTTTGATCGAGGGGTATGGCTAAGACGAAGGGGTATACACCCCTTAAAACCAAGTGTTTTCGGGAGCTTACTTGAAACCTAGGGGTATGTGAATACTGCGCTACCTGCAACAATGGCGGCCAGATCAATCGCTAGTTTGCTACGCTAAAGTTACATTGCTGATTTGCACAACAGTCCCTCATTTCTCTGATTAGCCTTGAATGGACCCCATGCATGTCTACAGTTTTAACTAAACTCCATTAGCAGCGAATTTCGTTTGATATCAGTGCATAACACTACTTGCTTTGGAGACATCGATATACAACGTAACCAAGTGGTGGCTCATTTCATAGGGCTATGTAGCCCTTGCCCCTCAGTTTCGAGGGACAAGGGCTAGGGGTAAACTAAGGGTTAGGGGTAAGGGTAAGACAGAGAATTGGGATTCGGCCTAAGTCTCCCTGTCTGAGAGAGAGAGCAAGAGAGAGCAAGAGAGAGCAAGAGAGAGCAAGAGAGAGCGAGAGAGAGCAAGAGAGAGCGAGAGAGAAAGAAAGAAAGAATACATTTTCATTCAGAGAGGAGTAAAGAGAGAGAAAGAAAGAGAAGTACTAACTCCTATTCAACAATCATTCTCACACACATCTTACACTTATTTGAGTTGAAGGACACGGTCATTTTCAATTAAAGTCATCAACAGTTAGACTTTGTGATACCCTTGGTCACCGTAGCAACATTATTGAGTTGTTTTGGATCATCTGAATCTGCCTGGTGTTGAAGGACTGGGTGCCAGCAATGGTCCCTGTCTCGAGACCATGGTGATGCTAGTCTCTGGGCGCTCAGAGCTCAGAGCCACGTGGAGTTCAGAGGTCAACCCATGTCTGGCCCCTCTCTGACAGCGCCCCGGGTGACCCCGAGTTGCCCCCAAGGTGGGGGTCCGACACGTACCGCTAACCCCCCCTGGAGGTGCCCCCCTGACCCCCCTGCGCCCCAGGAACAGCTCCCGAACCTTCAGCCAGAAGCGGCGGTCACGGGCGCTGTAGATCAGGACGTTCCAGGCGCTGCTGCAGGCCAGGATCCAGAAGGCACACAGGGAGAACCAGCACCAGTCCACACCCCCTGCCACGCTCCCCACCACCAGCACCGCCACGGGGGCCACGGAGACGGACAGGAAGGCCGAGAGGATGAGGATGGTCTTGGCTGCCTGCAGGTCAGAGAAGGCCGGGCCGCTGTGCGTGCGCTGAGCCTTGGTGAGAATGTTCTTCCGGGCACGACAAAACCTCCGCACGGCACAGAAGGTGACCAGGTTGACGAGGTAGGTCGCCCCCAGGAGAGAGAAGTCGAAGGCGGGGAAAAGGAGCATGACGCTCCACCCTCCTCCACCCCTGCTCTGGAGCGGATGAAGATATTAGAGTTAGTCGCAAACTATTAACACCCACAATTACTCGATCGATAGTTGATCAGTAATCCTGGAAGGGAAATTTGATCTAATTTTTTCCATTTTGATTTGATTTGTGCATTGTGTCATCAAGTCCCCTCTCCTACAGAAGACTTACAATCACTGACTTCATAAACAGACATCTATATGATAGTTCAGTTCTCCCATTTGCTACAACAGTTATTACTACATTGGTCTTCAACGTGGATTGGCATACACTGTACTAGAATGTACTGGAGGAGAGAGACAATATGATGGGTCCGTTGATGAGAGACAATATGGTGGGTCTGTTGATGAGAGACAATATGATGGGTCTGTTGATGAGAGAGAGATGTCATTGGCTGACCTGGTCGTGAGTGTGTTGCGGTGGCCCAGTGGAGGAGAGGGCATAGTTGCACATCTTGCTGCAGGCGCTGTACTCCAGGGTAATGTCTGCACTCAGCAGCAGGGGAGACACGGCCAGGGCGAAGCAGAAAAGCCAGGAGACCCCGATGACAACCAGGGTGCGGTCTTTGGTCACCACCACGTTCTTGTGCAACGGCCTGAGAACCGTGATGCTTCGTTCCACCGAGAGCAGGAAGATGGTAAAGACTGAGACAAAGGTGCACCCAGCGAAGACAGGCCCTATGAGGTAGCAGGGTCTGAAACCCCCTGGTTCTGGGTCCCGGGGGACTGGGCCCCCTCCACTCACCAGGAGCTTCTCTATCTCGGTGTGGACCGAGTAAGGGATGACCAGGACCCCCACGGCGAGGTCGGCTGTGGCCAGGGAGGCCTTGAGGTAACCCTGAGGGGTGCGGTAACGCCTGGAGCCCAGGAACACCGTCAGGCTGATGACGTTGCCCAACGTTATGGCAACGGACAGGACTAACATGAGAGAGATGTTGAGGACCTCGCCTTTCTCAGCAGGGAGCCTTGAACAACTGTGGTTGTTGGTTGCCATGGTTTCCATATCATTCATGTTCAAATGTGATATACCCTATAGCTAAATGAATTAACTGGTGTTTGAGTCCAAATATCTGGCAGCTATGGTGTTCTTCACTTTGGATTTCCACCACCTGTCAACAGAGGAAATAAATGCAATACAAAATAAATGCAAGTAGTTGCTATCATTAATTTACCTTTTGATTGCTTTTGAATAAGATGAATATGATCAGAGAATAGAATGTAAAGCATACTTAGCCTATTAAATACTCAAAAGGTCCCTTTTATGCTTTAAACAATCTTGCAAATTTGGAACTCATGAGACTGAGCAAACATCCATAAATGCCTACTTTTTAGAACTTGCCTACTTAATTTGGCTAAAACGATAAAGACAATATTTATGGCAGAATTGCATTTATGATATAAAGAGAGATTAAAAAGTCTTAAGCAGCCTACCACATTATTTGAAAGCAGCTGTTTCTGTTTCTTTTCTGCGCGGCTCCTTTGACAGAACGTGTTTCTCGTCAGGGAAAAGAACTGTAGCGCGAGCGCGCAATCATCAATGCTTTTCTCCGTCCTTGGCTCGACTCCGTGCCCGCGCTTACAGTTCCCGTTTTGTACGAACCCATAATTGTATGGAGCGTTTTTCATTCCGCTCAGGATATCAACCCACACATTGCGCTCACTTGCTATTTGCCTATTCTATAAGCTCTCCTTACAGAATTCGAAGCCAGCTTTTTTGAACGATACAATAACATTTAGTTGCTTCTCCATTTCTCATTATCATTTTTTTATGGGTGGCTTAAGAGAGTACGATTACATTTATAATGCACTTCCTGTCAAATAGGATGCATATCCACTGGAAAACAAGTATTGCAAAAAGTGCAGAATGTCCTGCAAGTGCGTCATACCTGCTCCCTCTCTCCTGAAGCCCTTCCCCCAGCTGTGAACACTCAGGGCCAGCCCCGGGCCTCTGCCCTCCACCTGTGGAGGTTCAAAGACTTCTGCTACACAAGTGGAGGACGGTTTGATCCTGAAAGGGACGCCGCGCGAAAACTACACTTGTGTACAAAATGACACGCGGGCACTAACAAACCCACGCATGGCCAGCCCTGTAGTCTTGTAACACACACCTGTACACCGCACACCATCCCATCCCAATTCAGGAATCCTAGGAAAAGCGGGATAGTTCGCAGCAAGGTACCTGCTAGTCTGACCTTTGAGTCTGCTTTGTAGTTCAGTTGAAATGATTTGCAGTCCGCTGGCCACAAACATTGTTTTCACACTACTGTGGTCCAGTCCTACAAGCATCAGTACTTAATCACTTTGATGATAACAGTTTCAACCGTTGAACCATCTTGAGTGTGCAACGCAGGTCTGTTACAGATCACTAAAGATGAATGTCACGCTTTCATTTGGCAGATGCTTTCGTCTAAAGGGGTGTAGAAATGGTGCATCACAACTGCAACAGATTATCAAGACTAGAAGTGCCCAGTTCTAACAGTACTCCAGTGGTCAGTGACAAGGATCGGTCCGTTTGACAAGACACAGTGCAGCAATATCACCCTCACTTCTTGACTGACTTGTTCATCTGAATGGCCTCTAGCGGGGATTCCCTTTCCAAAAAAAAGACTACGTTTACAATCCCTCTTTGCTATAGGTTGATCTCCCGGCAGCTGTAGTTCAGTGAGGACCTTCGGAGGAGCAGGGAGACAGAGATGTGAGTCAGGACAGGATACGAGGCGACGTGGGAGCAGTGAGACAGCAGGGCTCCTGCTGTCCTCTCAGCCTTTCAAATGCAGATCTCCTCTCCTCATGCAAATACGTCTGGAGGACGGCTATTGTGTGTTTTTGCAACGCCTTAAAACCAGGTACAGAGGGACATCCATCTTTTGTTTTGAAAGAAAACGAAAGGCAAACAGGCATATGATTGCAAGATGCTGTGTACGCATCAGATGGAATCAACCTTTATGTTGTCATTGTTTTAATACCACAAGATGGTGAAGGTCTTCCAGAAAAATCCCAAATATTTACAGTAATATGGCACGCATTCTGCTTCTGATCAGAAACAGCAAATTTCAGAACAAAGTTTTACATAAAAAATGAGACTTGGAATATTGCTATTGCTTGTATCTTACAATTCAGATTGTCCTCCATTTGTTCCAAACATTAATTAAGAGCGTTTTGTTCAATTTGCATTATTAATCCTGAATGGATGGATGTTTAGGTTTCTATGATGTGTAATGTTAAAAGGCACAGCTTGGTCATAACAGACAGAATGGCTGGAGGAAGCAACAAGACTGCAGCACCTGACCTAAGCCCAGGTCACAAAAACAATGATAATAGGATGATAAATCAGTGCTGTTGTTAGACGTGCATTTACGCATGTCTGTTTCTGTGTGTGTGTGTGTGTGTTGGGGGGGGGGTCTCCATATGGTTTGTCTTGCATTCCTCAGGGGACTCCTAATCTAACTCCTGCATGTCTCCAGAGCCCTCACCTCTCCCCTATCTCTCTCTCTCTCTCTCTCAACAGTGGGAGGTCAATCACAGACATGATCAACACTCTATCGATCAACCCAAAACGCTGAAACGTGTCTCCAACTCTCAATCCGTAGAAAACAAGAAAAACAAAAGCCTCTACACTTGCAAATATGGCTTTGGAGGTTCAATTCCACAGACAGACTATACCCCACTAAGGAAGCAGGTGAAATGGCTCTTCTTGAGAGACAATACAGTGCGATGGAGACAGACGTGGGAATGAATGACAGGTACCCTCAACGCTCTTTACCATCTTGATTGGTCACTTAACACCCCAAACACACACCCCCCCCCCCCACTCCTAAAAGCACCAGAGCGACACACTGTAGAAGAGAAGAGATCTCTTTCAGTGTGGCTAGCCACGGAACAAAAGCTCAACCTGTGAAAAGGGACCGTGAACAACGGCAATACAGACCTGCTGAATATCTGGCTGCACCTTCCCCAAGGACCACGTCTGCTTGGATATTGGAATATTTCAACTATTCCACTGGGACTTTGCTAAAAACAACATAACAATAAATCCTTGTATAGAACTACGCTCACATTCAAGGCTCTGTTTGTACAAAAGAGATAGAAGCTCTTGTAGTAAATGCTCAATTCATTTCATAATCGATGCATTTCTTTAACAGACACCGTTGTCCATGGCAACATACAGTGCGGGGGAGGGTGATTGAACCTCTTGATCTGCAGTGCTCTATCCACTGAGCTACACCATCCCTTTAGCACATCACACTGTGTTCTGTGTGTCTGTTCGTCTTCATCCATACTCCATGTATTCCCGCTCTGCTGTACTTATCAGGGTGAGGGCTTGTTTAGGAAAGTCTCCCTACTGGCCTTCCATGGCCAGTTGGTCCCTTAGGCAAGGCGTGGAGAACATCTGTTCTGAATCGAGAATCACTCTCCTTTTCTTGTTGTGTGTCAGAAGGTCAACTCTGGGCCCAAGTCAGTATGCCTGTGGTTACATACCAGCCACTCACTTGTTCTCTGGGACTCTTGCTACTTGTGCAACTAGTGGAACCTTTTGTATTGTGCATGTTATCAGCAGATTTATACCTTTCACCTTTTTTCATGTGTACATGAAGGTATGAAAGGTATGTGTCTTTTGGATGTGTTTTGGGTTCAGACAGGGATTGGGATAGACGTTTTTAAGCTCAATGCATTTTTACTTGCCAGCAACACTTCCGTACATTCTGTGAACAACATCAACGTGGTACAGATAGGCCACGTTTCCACGTCTGTTTTATGCGTGATGGTTCGTACCAGTCGCATATGTCTTTTCTATTTGCTTATTGTTTTTACAGCGGCCTTGCCTCGCTTGACCCCCAGTCTGCCCGGCGTCGGCGTCAACGAGCGCTCTAACGACGTGTGAACTTTCGGGCATGCCGTGACATTCCAACATGCCAGAACAATGGCGTCTTTAGACAGGTGCACACCCCTCATTCCCTCAACCGGTCACATAAGGGCATATGACCCTTTTTCGCAATGCTAAATAGGGCCACTTAAGGCCGTTACATTCCAGAGTAATGGGTACAGTGGTGGGCACCCAATGAACTGTCACCAAAACAACTTGCATGCTAAAGGCGGTGGCATTGGTTTAAATTAAATTACTACTGGCAGACTTAATTAAAGTATCTAACTTAACCCTGCCTACGACGTTTTATCCTACCTACTCTTGACACCATTAAAAAGGCCACACTAGAGTCACTATGTGAACCTCAGGGGGGTCGCTTCGGTTCGATGCATTTCACAGCACCTTGGGCACTTCGTTTTAGGACGTGGGGTTTACATCATCATATTGTTCCTGTCAGCTCCGTTACTTTCCCCGCTGCGGCCATATGCGGGAGAACAGCGCCCCTTTTCATCGGGACCGACTGGGTCCCCGCTGGGTCTCACCGTGGAGGGCATGAATAGAGAGCATGCTCCTTTGTACGTCAGGAGGGAAGAGAACGGTGCGCTTGTCCTCGGTACATTAATAAAACCTCCATCTCCTGCGGGTGCGTAAAATGCTGCTTTGTGCGTGTAAAACGCAACGCGAGTTGAGTCATTTAATAACAAAGTTCTACGTGCATACAGAGGCTCATTGTATGCCAACATCTCATCTTTCATGTCACGAAGAGACAGAACATTCATTGTCTTGTTATCGCCAATGAACTATTGGTTGTCTGCATTGGCCTCACTGACCTAATTACGTGATTAATATTCCCATATCAAATTCGAATGTAACCAGAATCCCGACAGAGGGCGCTATGGATTGATTTTAAAGTAGGCTTTGTCATCGCTGATTGGCTATACGCTGGCTATTTCAAACACATGCTAATTAAAGTTCGTACATTTGTTGAAATTCTTCAGGTACCTGGCTAGAATTATTATCAATCCAAACTTTTAAGAATATGAAAAGAATATTTAGGTAACTTTGAAGCCATGGCGGGTGGATTTAAACACAAAGATAAATTATGGTCGTCAATGTAAAGATGTGTCAAGAGAGCATTACAATACTCGCAAGCTGCTTTGGAATGTGCTCCGACTGCCAACATGACTTGTATTCCTCTACCAATTAGGCCTACAGCATTTTTTGGCCTTGCGACTGTTTTTTGGCCTTGCGACTGTTTCTAGTTGTGGGCGTTCTGCAGTGGGGTGTGTCCTGGGTGGAGATATCCCCGCCCACCCTGGCTCACTCGCGCTCCATCAGCCGCTATATGAGGAGTCAACTAGCCCATATTCCTAAAACAGTCTGGTCGATGAAGCAAAAGGTGGAGAAGAACACCAGCTATATGTATCACGGGAGATAAACGTTAACTGTGGACACTGGAGTCCTGGACAACTGGATTCGTGGGTGTGCTGAAGTCTGACTACCCTAATTTCGTCTGTGCCCATCCCATACTTCGGCTCGACTTGGGATTCCACCCTGCCAGAGAGTCTACAATATTCTTCATCTCTTAAACTATCACAGGATTTTCAACATGCCTCGTTCATTTCTTGTAAAAAAATATTTCACGAACAAGAAGCCAAATTACAGCGAACTGGAGAGTCAAGCTGGTAAGTTCACACCCGCAATTCCCAAGTTTACAACATCTGTAGGCCACACATATTTAAAGTTTTGAAGTCATGCAGCGGGACACGAATACATTCATAATGTCTTTCAAAAGAATGCAGTGTGTTTGCGATGGAGGTTTGACACAAATCAACGCAAAGCAGTTTAACTTTCATAGTTTTCATAGTCATGCATTGTAGATAATGTGAGGTGATATCAATGTCCACCGGACAGTAAACCGCTGTAGGCTACATATCTGTATAAACATTTTCTCAGTGCCGTTTTGACCATGACTCGACTGTTAGTCCCTAGGTGAAAGAGTGTTTCCTTGGTAAATTGGTAAATTGGAAAATTTGCTAATGGAATCAGCTGGCTGGGTCAGGGCCATGCTGAATAGACACAACACATACTGACTGTAACTGGACACTGAGAATGAAAACAAGTTAGCTGTGTAATTCGATTATTCGACCATGGAAGGGAAAAACCACCTGACTATCTCCCTCTCTCTTTCCCTCTCAGCAGTGATTCCGGAGCGCTATCCCATTGCTCAACTTCCAACCAGGGACGACTGCTCTGCCATGACCTGCTTCTCCAATGGAATGGTCTTCAACATGGACGCCCTACCTTCACCCGTCTCCCCCATCAGCCCTGTCTCCCCCACCCTGTCCTCCTCCTCCCCCCGGGGGACCCTGGAGCTCAGCAGCTCCCCTCCCAGCAGCAGCGGGGAGGAGGAGGACGAGGGGGGCCGCACCTCCGACCCCCCCAGCCCCGAAGCCCCTCGTCTTATCCACCACTGCCTTCACTGCAGCAAGAGCTTCAACAACGCGTCGGCCCTGTCCAGGCACCAGCTGTCTCACCGGCCCCGCGCCGGCCGGGTCCAGACTCTCTCTGCCGCCCTCCCCGGCCCCGCCTCCCCCCGCCCGGCCTTCCACTGCAAACACTGCCCCAAGGAGTACACCAGCCTGGGGGCCCTGAAGATGCACATCCGCTCTCACACCCTGCCCTGTGTGTGCACCACGTGTGGGAAGGCCTTCTCCAGACCCTGGCTGCTCCGAGGACACATACGAACACACACTGGTGAGTGTCCTTAAACTACCTTTAGGTTCAGGTGCAGTGGAGTTCTTTCTAAACATGAATAACCACCTTAAATACATATAAAAGTCCTATATAAAAGATCAAATGTGTATCGTCACCTGGGTTTGTTTGCACTGCCCTAGTACCACAGTAAGACATTTTTCTACTTCCCCTCCTCTATCTATTTGAAAAGACTCTATGCTAATAACTCATTGTTTTTGTTGTTGAAGCTAGCAGATAGCCAGTGGTAACAGACGTAACCTCGTGCAATAGGCAGAGGGCAGTGATTGGGGTAATCATTGATATTCATGGTTGTCTCCCGAGGTGTAAACAAATGTTGTTGCTCTGCAGGGAGCCCATCTTATCTGTGGCCCTCTGTTTATGCGTGAAAAGGTCTGTCATTAGAATGTGAATCAGCAGATTCACAGTCACCTGTTTAGAAAGGGGGGGGGGGGGAATAAGGGATAGATGAGATATTGTGACTGGAAGGCCTTTTCAAGTCTCGTGAGTTAGAATTCTTCCCTGCATATCGCTAACGGTCTCTCTCTCTCTCTCTCTCTCTCTCTCTCTCTCTCTCTCTCTCTCTCTCTCTCTCTCTCTCTCTCTCTCTCTCTCCAGGCGAGCGTCCGTTCTCCTGCCACCACTGTGACCGGGCGTTCGCCGACCGCTCCAACCTCCGCGCCCACCTGCAGACCCACTCGGAGGTGAAGAAGTACCAGTGCGGCTCCTGCTCTCGGACCTTCAGCCGCATGTCTCTGCTGCACAAGCACAACGCCTCCGGATGCTGCCCTGCCTCGTAGCGCCGGCGCTGAGCTCGCCGGGGCTAGGACCCTGGGGTCGGGGGGGGGGGGGGGGTTCAGGTACCTCTGTTAGGGTCCAGCAGCCCATTTGGCAGGTCCCCCCCCCCCCCTCCTCCCCCCAGAGAGGCCCTGGGGTGAATGTCTATGCATATGTTTCTGTAATGTGCACTTGATGACAATGGCCCACCCAAAAGTTGTTAGTAGGGGCCTGCTCTTGACGCAGTCAACCTCTGCAGCTTTGCTGCTGCACTGTTACAAACAGGAATGTGTGTCTAATCGAGTTCTTATCGACTCCTAAAGTGCCTTCCATTTTTTTAAATACTGTTTTCATGCAAAACCCATAGCCATGTTTTTATGTTTCATACTACATATTTCTGTGTGTAAGTGTAACACAGGGTGTG
The DNA here is from genome assembly GCA_023658055.1 of Thaleichthys pacificus. Taxonomy (NCBI): domain Eukaryota; kingdom Metazoa; phylum Chordata; class Actinopteri; order Osmeriformes; family Osmeridae; genus Thaleichthys; species Thaleichthys pacificus. Next base: position 4,305,914 of record CM042863.1, read on the forward strand.
TGTGGCGTAGGGTGTGTGTGGGGCAGCTGGACATGGAGTTAATTCCCAGGAAACCCCTTGGTGCCGGCCGGTCCGGGACTGTGGCCATGTTGCAGCTGCTGGTGTGTGTGTGTGTGTGTGTCGTGGATGTCGTCTCTCACCATACTCCAAATACACTGCATGCATTGGAACAGCCTTGTGAGTGTTGGGACAGCTGCCTGCATGGTGCACTGTGGAGGCAGGGTGTTGAGAGATGTTAGCTCTGACCAACGACAGGTGACCTAGTCCTCCTCTCCTCACCCTCCCCTGCCCTCCTCACCACTCCCCTCTCCTCACCCCTCACCTCCTCACCCTTCAGCTCCTCACCTCTCGACCCCCTCATTTCTTCACCCTCTCACCAAAGTGCTTTCTCTCCAACTCCAAACACATTGGTCCTCAACCTGACACTCCACCCGGGAATTCAGTGAGAAACAGATCATTTTGGACCAAAGACCCTTTCCCAAGTGAACATATTTTGATATGATCCTCTTGAAAAAAAGGGATTTGTGCTTTCATGTCCTACATTTCAATATATTTTTTTTATAGAAAAGACACATGACATTTGAACCAATTATTTTTATAGTAGAGTTTAAGTGTATCTTCTAGCAAATGGCCCAGAAATGAGTGTATGTTTTTATATGAACCCCAAAAGCCAAAGATGTGCCTTTTGAACTGTATTACTATGTGTAAATAAAAGCTTTGTCTTAGAATGCAGTTCTTGTGTCTGTGTCGCTGAATGTACTGTATTATGGTCTGTCATAGTCCACTATCAATGCATAATTACATGTAACCATGAGCTACAAACTGCTCTCATTCGACCCCACAGCTGACTCAGAAAGCCGTGCGCCGCTATTGTTCCCGACACAATAAGCCTTTGATGAGCTCATTTACGGAGCGTGTGCCTCGTCGACGGCACATTTGTCTGAGCGAGCACAAAAGGGCAAAAAAGCGGCATGACAGTTTCCGAATGGGACCAGAAAGGTGCACGTGCGCCGTGCCCAGACGTGCAGACAGGTCTGTGTTTCCTCTGTGCTGAGCGATGCGTCGAACACCTGCACGCACCTGCCCCCCTCCCGTCCCCATGGCCTGTGTGGAGACTGTGTGTGTGCTGCCAACCACACATGGGCAGCACATGTCCCTGGATGAGGGGATGAATGGCGCGACTTCTGGCGGAGAGAGCGAGGGGAGAGAGAGGGAGAGAGAGAGAGAGAGAGAGAGTGTTGACAGCAGGGCCGAGGCAGAGACAGAGGCGGGAGAGACCCAGCTCTCCAGGAGGTTCCTGTTCTCAGTGTGGGGATCCCCCCTAGCCTAGACCTCAGAGTTGGACTGTTGTGTCTGCAACCTGCCATGTGTGAGAGAGAGAGAGACAGAGAGAGAGACAGAGAGAGAGAGAGAGACAGAGAGAGAGCAAAAATCTCAGGTCGGAGCCCTTGTAAACTCTAACAACATAGCTACTCGGGTTAGTTATCCTCAAGTCAGAGTCTGAAACCTTGACACGCTTATTGAATCAAAACAAATGTCAAGTGAAGCCTGAAGGCCCCCGAAAAGCCGGACTCAACCCTACCATCAGAAACCAGAGCTCTGTCTAAACTGAGCTGGCACACATATGGCTGCAATGTATCTGCTTCCTACACTGCTGCCCTTCTGACCCCAACACGCTGACGCCAGGCTGTCTTGCTGCCGTGGTAACGATGCGTTTCCTGTCATAGCTGAAGGCTGGTGTTGAGAGGGTTGTGTGTGTGTGTGTGAGTGTGAGTGTGAGATAGAGGGGTGTACTTAGGGCCAAAGCGAAGACTCCTGGTTGTCTTGGTTAGCGTGGGTAACTTAAACAGCACCCAGTCACATGCACACACACACACAGACATGCACACACACACACACAGACACACACAGACATGCACACACACACACACACAGACACACACAGACATGCACACACAGACACGCACACACAAAATCCAAAGTTGAGCTTTATTTTGTTTCCAGTTCTCTGTCAGACGACTCTGTATCTGGGAGTGAGAGAGTGATGTGGAGGGAGATGTGGAGGGAGATGTGGAGGGCCTTCACAGAGGGTGAGTCAGAAAGAGAAAAGGCCAGGGGGGACTGAACCCTGCTTGATCCCCCGACGGTGTCAGGTTTGGTGGGCACAGAGAGAGGGGAGAGTGGGTGGATGGACGGATGGACGAATGGATGGAAAGTAACCGTAACATGTGCAAGACTTTAGGTGTGAGGCAAGTTGACAGCTCTTCACTTGACTGTTTCACTTTGCTAGGCGCAAGTTGAACAGTGCACATATGTATGGTACATTGCAAAGTCAGGAACAAATTATCAGGGGAAATTCAGCTTTTTGAGAATCAAAGTTTCTCCACTAATGAAATTCAAGCCATGCCGCCTAGCCAGGGGGGCATATTTGGGGTTTGGTCTGTGTAGGAGGTAGTCTATCACGGTGTAGCTCTGAGGCAATGACATCACTAGTCAGCGTTGTGTTTTTAAGACTGTGTATATGTGTGTGAGTGTAAGATCATATTGGTCGTGTCAATGTGTGTTTTATGTCCATGTCACACATGCAGCCCCCCTGACTAATGTGACATTCCAAAGCCATTAGTGTCAGACACACAATACTGTCCTCCAACATGCTATGTGTGCGTGCGTGTGTGTGCGTGCGTGTGAGAGTGTGTGTGAGAGTGTGTGTCGAGTATAGGATATTTCTAGTCCTCTGGCAGAAGTCTTTAGTGAGATTGTTCTGGAATCCAGGGCTGGGATCACTGTTCTGCTGACCTAGATAAGTAAGAGTGGAGTGGCTTTTTACTACCACCAGGACTCTCTCTTTCAAGTCTCCCTTTCTTCACCCCCCCCCCCCCCTCTCTCTCTCTCTCTCTCTCTTTTCTTTCTTAATCTCTCTGTTTGGGACACAGGAAGTAGCCTGTCAGGCTCGTCTAAACAACAGCCATCCTACGGCACTGATAAAAAGCATCTGGGTGGGGTCACACCCGCTGTGTATGTGCACTGTGTGTGTATGTATGTGCACTGTGGTGTGTGTATGTGCACTGTGTGTGTGCGTGCACTTTGGTGTGTGTGTGCACTGTGTGTGTGTGCACTGTGTGTGTGTGCACTGTGTGTGTGTGTGTGTGCATGCACTGTGTGTGTGTGTGTGCATGCACTGTGTGTGTGTGCATGCACTGTGTGTGTGTGTGCATGCACTGTGTGTGTGTGTGTGCATGCACTGTGTGTGTGTGTGTGTGTGCGTGCACTGAGTGTGCATGTGTGCGTGTCAGCGGGCATTTGACACTTTCACCTCTTCAGAAAGCTTGCCACAGCGCCCAGGACCAGAGGACAGAGAGGCTGGGCTGGAGAGCTGACTCAGAGGGGATCGGGTTCGAGCCAGGAGGGTTGTGTCACCGGGTTTCTAGTTACCCACCCTCTGAGTGGGCCACAATGGCCTCAGACAATGGTGCTGAGGTGCCAGCCACACTCAGTGTCCCACCAGCCCGGAATGATCTTCAACAGGCCCAGCGCGTCACCAGAGATCCTCTCAGACCATGGCAGTGTGTTTAGACTGGGTGCGTTTACCACGAGTCATCCCGTTTGGCTGCAGCGTGTCATTCGCATGCAGCGTGGAGTCTGCCGTGGGTAGCAGGGCATCTGTGTGTCACCTGTGCAGTCTCCGGGGCAGGAGGAAGTGAAATGACACCGTATGCCAGATGTGGTGAAGACCCCCGCCGGAGAGCACGGCGACTATCGCCTGTGTGGAAACGGAAGCGTGTGCCGTGTTTCTGTGGAGGAGACCTGCTGAGTGAGGGGGCAGGAACGCACAAGCCGGCCGCCGACAAAGACGCCCACGCTCATGACTCGAGCGTGGGAGTCCGTGGCAGGGGGTTCTGGGGGCGCGAGGGAGGGGGGGAGGGAAACGATGAGGTGAGGAATCCATTCAGGCTCTGGGGGAGGGAGGAGGAGAGGGGAGGGGAGGGAGGGAGGAGGTGAGGTGGAGGATGTGTGTGAGGAAAGAGACGAATGTCCCGTGTTGCAAGGTA
>CM042863.1:5000085-5102359 GCA_023658055.1 Thaleichthys pacificus
TCAAAAAAAAAGGGGTAGGTGAACCTCCTATGAATTAGGGGGGCACTCGCGTCGCTACTCCTATTAATCAAGATCTTTATGATATATGTTGAGATAGTTGAGGTTTAACTCAGTAGATTCCCCCTATCTCTCTTTCTTCTTCTTGTCGGTCTCTACCCTTTCTTTTCCCCTCCGACTAAACTCCCCCCCGTGCTTCCGCTCCATCCCTTCTCTCTTCCCGTCCCTTTTCCCCGTTGTTAGACCTCTCCCTACCTCTTTTCTCTCCTTCACTTACCTTCCCTCGCTCCCTTACCTCTCCATGCGCCGCCCTTTTTACTTCTTTCACTGTGTTCCACCTTTCTTTCCTCCCTGCCTTCTTTCTTCCGTCCCCACTTCCCCCCTTCTTTCCTTCCCTCCATTGCCTTTTCCTTCCTTCTTTCCTCTCTCGCCTTCTGTCCCCTTTCCTCTATTTCTCCCTTCCTCCCTTCCCTCTCACTTCTTTCCCCTCTATTTTCTGACCTCTTGCCCTCTTGATTCTCCCTTACCCCTCCTGTCCCGCTTTTTTTCCCTTTCCCCTTTTCCGTGTTTTTTCCCATTTCTCTTCCTCTTTCTCTAGTCCTTTTTCCCCTCCTATTTTCCTCTCTGTGTTCCTCTCTCTTCCCTTTCGGGGGGGGAGGACCTCCCTCTTTCTTTCTTCTTTGTCCCACCTTTTTCTTTCATCTCCCTGTCCCTGTGCATTTTTTCCTTCTTTTATCTATGTCGCTCTCTTCCGCCCGTTTCTTCTATTTTCGCCCTCCTTCTCTCCTTTTCCTCACCCTCCGGCACTTTTTTCCTCCACTTCTCTCTCTCCACACCCTTCCACCCTCATACCTTATTCTTTCCTCCCTATTTTCCTTCTATCTTTCCCCCATGTTTTTTTTTCTGTACGCTTACTCTTCTTTTATCTAGATTTCCTTTTAGTACTTATTCTTTTTTTTTCTTTCTTCTTCCCCTTTTTCCCCTTCCCCCACCCCCTCCCACCCCCCCCGCCCCTCTTTTCTCCAAATTCCTTTCACTTTCATTACTTTCAATTAATCTTCTTTCACCATCCTCCATCCTTTCCTACCTTTTTTTTCCGTACGCAACACAGTAGCACACATCTCTTCTGTGTGTGTGTGTGTGTGTGTGTGAGTGAGTGTGTTAGTCAAGTGGGCTGGAGAGAGGCTGTGGGGAGGTGAGCAGTGATTTCCTGTTCCCAGTCGGCTCAGGGCACTTATTGACCCGCTCTCACACTATTTCTCACACACACACACACACACACACACACTCACAAACACACTCAGCCTGGGATGCTGCTTTGGGTCTCACACACCACTCGAATGCCTCTCTGTGGCTCTGCTCCCAGGAAGGAGAGCGAGGCAGCAGGGAGCACAGAGCTCTCCCAGCAGGAGAGCAGCGCGCAGAGGGAACTTCCTCATGGACAGACGTCCTCACACGGGCCCATTGAGCATCCAGTGGACAATGAGTGATTCACCACTCGATCCTCGCAGTCACACCACATCGAAACGATGTTAGTCACAGAGCCGATGTGAGCAGGGGACTCCACTCTGAACCCATTGATGTCTGCTGGCAGAACTGTGAGCCACTCACACACTCAGTACTAAGGAGGTACTTTCTCTCTGTCCTCTCTCTCGTCTCTCTCTCTCTCTCTCTCTCTCTCCTCTCTATCTCTCTGTTCCTTGCTCTCCTTGACCTCTCTCTCCCCCTGCCCCCCCCCACCTCTCCTTAGTTCTCTGTCTCTCTCTTTGTCCCTCTCTACACTCGCTTTTTGTTCTGTCTTCCCTCTCTCTGACGGTCTTTGGGATGATACCAGGCTGTGACGTCGAGCGCAAACTATTTGTGTCTGTGTGAGTGCTCGAAAGACTGCGTGTGATTTCCTCCTGAAGGAGAAAGATGGCTATTTCACTCTCTGCCTCAGACAAGCGCGTGATGGAGCAGAGGGGTTCTATGCATTTGGGAGGCTACTTCTCAACAGTTGTGATTGTCTGGCCACATGACCACACGGTATCCAGACTAGGGTTCTGAGGCCAAGCCACAACCACGTTTCCGTTTAGGACAGCAGCAGGGCTGTCTCCCAGACCGGTCTCTCCGTTACTGGCATCCTGGAGATATCTACCTTCATTTCCTCACTGGCGTGAAAGCTGGGGGGGGGGGGGGGAGACCAGCCTGGGCCAGTCTCTCTGGCGCGGAGGCTGTGGGCTGGTGAGATCACGGTGACACGGTGTCACTGCTTCAGGCTCGACTCACACCGAGAAATGAACGACCGGCGCTGCTGGATCGACAGAGGCGGGGGGCGAACTCCGGGGCACCTCCTTCCTCCATCCATCCTCCCTCTTGACGACTGTTGTGTGTGCCTGTGTGTGTGTGTGTGCCTGTGTGTGTGTGTGTGCCTCCCTCTCCTGCTGTGGGATTCATGTTCATTGGACCCCGCTGTGGCCGAGACATTCATCAGCAGCCTTAAACTTCATTTCCCAAAATGCTTTTCCTGGAGCCAAAGCTATTGATTAGCACTGAGCCGTGAGAGGACAAGTCCAGCCACAGTGTTGACGGAGAGATCAATCAGAGCCGTTGAAGAACGACAGACTGTAGTCCCACGTACAGCTCGGCCCATGTGGGGTCTGTGGATGCTTGCAGACAATGCGTGTGGTTCACGTGTTGTGTGGCGCATGACGGGATATGTGTTGTTTCTGGAAACGATACGGGCACGTGCGTGTGCAAAAGGCATGCTGTTTATGCCAGCAGCGCTACCGGGCCTATCTGCAGGGAGATGAGCAGGGCTTGTGTCCAGATGGCATTGAAGGGTTGGCAGACTCACTCACTGCAGGTAATAGCCCACTACAGTACAGGCTGGAGCCTATCTCACAACTTATTCACCGAGATTTGTGTGCGTGTGTCCTAATAATCATAGTCACGAACAGTCGAGGCCCTCGACTTTAAGCAGCAGGGCCCCATACATGCAGAACACACACACACCACTGCTGTTGGAGGGTAAACAAGGCAGCCATTTAAGCCTCAAGTGCTTGAGAAGCAGAGCAAATTAAAAGCGATTGTGATTTCAGATGGCAGCTGTGTGTGTGTGGGTCTGATGTCTATTTGTGTGCCGCTGGGCTTTAGGGCGAATACTGCAGCTCTCGTCTACTCTGCTGTGTGTCTCCAAGAGCCGACCAGAGGCCCTGGTTCTCCTTTCTGGAAACACACCAGTCCCTCCTCAAGGTCTGACCAATCTCTGACGCTACGAAAGGTGAAACTGTATCCCTCTACTCGGCCATCATCAATCCAGAATAGTCAGAATATTTCCGAATCGGTCCGAATATTTCTGAATAGAGTCTGAATATTTTCAAGGTGACAAGGCACTCTGTCTTTTGTCTGCTAAAGAATCAAGGCTAGAATCGTTTTTTTTCACTGAAGACACCTATCTCTTTCTAAAATCATTTCTCGGTAGAAGCTAGACAGACACATAGTTGGAATACTCTGAGTACTTCAGAGGTGTGTTTTATTTAGCTGTCTGATGCTCCGGTGAGTACATTTGGGGCTGTGCCACTGTTTCCATAGTACCCAGGAAGACAACACAGATCAAACAAACTCATCATATTTCTGGAGGACCAGTTTCTTTATTAGATTTACATCTCTCTGTTATTTCCATCTTTTTTCATCATCTCTGGTGCCTGGTTCAAGGCTCTGGTGTTCCAATCTTTGGACATGCAGTTCTTTTCATCTGGCTGCGTTTAAACTGTGTGTGAACACGGTGGCAATAACATATGATTCTTCTTATTTCTTGTCATCAAAGGTAATTATGTGCGTGACACGGGGGGGTGAAAGTGCCGAGCGCTTGTGTGAAGTGCGTTTACTTGTGTGTGTGTGTGTGTGTGTGTGTGTGTGTGGGGGCTCCTCTGGGTGCTTGGTCTCCAAGCGTATCTCATTCTTCACCTCGACTATCTATCGCTCCTAACTCCTATTGCCATAGCAACTGAACCTAGGAGGAGAGCGAGGGACGGGCGTGCAAAAGAGAATCCGTCGAAGCGACAGGAAATCAACCTCGCGCGCACACACGGGCGCACAGCGTTGCGCCAACAGGTGTTCTTCAGAATGAATTAAGCACGTCTGTTCTAAAGGACACATGTTCATTGCATTTTCATCAGATCAAAGGCACGTCCAAGATGTGACAGTGCGGTTGGTGCGCTACAAGTTCTAAACCATAGCTCAACAGATGTCTCCCATATCAGATTCAGGCAAGGGACTCCCTCCACTCTCTAACAGCTATTACCATTGAGGAGGACATGGCTTCTGTTATGAGCAGGGAATACTATTGTTACACAGTGAGCAGCACAGCCCGTGCCTCAGACTGTTAAGGTCACAGGTCACCAAAACTGAATACATGTATTGATATATCATTAGTGACCTGAGGACCAGGGTTGAAGACCACTGGATAACCGATTGAGAATGCTAATATCTGTTTCAATGAACAGTCCAATAATACAATGTCTAATCAGCATCACCTGACTGACAGGAAAACGAAGTGGTCCTCGTCGCTCTGTTATGGAAAGTCTCTGAGCTTTTCAGCTCCCCGGTGAGTCTTTGGAGGGACAGAGTGCTTTATTTGTGCTGTCAAACTCCATTCACTGCCGTTGTTAAGCTTGTGAGTCGTGTTAAGCATGTGTACCTGTTTGCGAGCAAGAATCCGCTTAACATCATGCTAGATAAAAAAGAACGGCATCAGATACTAAGACAACAACAAAAACGTTAACCATACGGTGGATTTTTTTATTGCAGCACTTAACCACAAAGTGAACTTCTAGGAGATGACGAATTGAAATAGAAAACACTGACATTGCGACAGGCCGACTGGCTAGTGTTGGTATGTGGCCTGCTGGCCCGGAAGTGCCACACTGAGACATAGTGTCGTACGAGTCATACTTTAAAAAGAGACCGACGAGGCGAAAGTCGGAGTCGGAACTCTCCTCCTTTGGGAAGATTCCTTCCTTTCTAAACAAGGTATGGAATGCGCTCCTGCTTTCAGTAACGTGTTCCATCGTCCTCTCTCCTCCACGGCGTTTACAAACACAGTCCTGAGGACGAGCGGGGCGGGCGAACGAGCACACGAGCACACGGTGTGTAGAGCCAAAGGGGAAATAATGTAGAGTGAAAAAGAAAAAGAGGGGAATATGTCAAATAGATGAGCTGTTTCTGTAACGCTAGGTCTACTAGCTGTGCGCTCAAGCCTGACAGACTGAAAAGTAGAGAGAAAGTGGAAGAGAGAGAGAGAGAGGAGAGGAGGGAGGAGAGAGAGAGAGAGAGAATGCCCCAGGAATGATCTTAATGCTTCACTTGGTGTTCACATTCCTCACAGGCAAATCATAGGCCTTAGAACATTCGGCCCAAAATTCATACCGGTTTATTCAGCATGCTGGGAGAGTTGGTGCTCTGTCTGCATCTTTGTGTGTCTGTCTTGAAGTGTGTGTGTGTGTGTGTGTGTGTGTGTGTGGGGGGGGGGGGGGGGGGGGGGGCGTGCTTGCTCAAGAGGGGGAGATTTAGTGAGGAAACATATGAGGGAGATTTGTTGCAGAGAGGAGAGAGGGAGGGAAAGAGGAAAAGGAGGTTGGGGGTAGGGAGCGGAGTTGAAGAGTTTAAAAATATCTCTCTTCACCAACGCCGAACACAGTCTATTCTGAAGTAGACCCGTGCATAACGAACATATTTTGCTATTTTTACAGTTTTTTTGGTGCGTTTTCTTTCACAGAATGTCCAGAGGAAAAGAGGCCTTATAAGCCGATGACAAAGGAAAAATTCAAAACGTATATCGTCCGACAAAATGTTCCCACACCAAGACCACGGGGGGGGGGGGGGGGGCTGCTTCCATGAGTGTGTAGTTGAATGAAAGAGGGTGCAGTCAAACTCCTGGGCAGCCTGTCGTCAGGGACAAGAGAAAGGAGATGAGCGGGAGAGACGATAAGGAGGACGATGGAGGAGGGCAGAGAGAGAGAGAGAGAGAGAGAGAGAGAGAGAGAGAGAGAGAGAGAGAGAGAGAGAGAGAGAGAGATTTCTGACAGTGAGGTCAGTGTGAGAGAGAGAGACACTGCTGACAGTGCAGTCAGTGTGTGGCGTTCTTCAGAGCAGATTGAGGGGCCGTGGAGTGTGAGGTGATTAGCATTGCTCCAGTTATTGTTCCACGGGCCACAGAATCTTTATGGTCCACTCTCTCTACCTCCCCCTCTCTCTACCTCCCCATCTCTCTGCATACCCTCTCTCTGCCTCCCCCCCTCTCTCTGCCTACCACTCTCTCTGCCTCAACTCTCTCTCTGCCTCCCCTCTCTCTGCCTCAACTCTCTCTCTGCCTCCCCCTCTCTCTCTGCCTCCCCCTCTCTCTGCATACCCTCTCTCTGCCTACCCCTCTCTCTGCCTACCCCTCTCTCTGCCTCCCCCTCTCTCTCTGCCTCCCCCTCTCTCTCTGCCTACCCCTCTCTCTGCCTACCCCTCTCTCTGCCTCCCCTCTCTCTCTGCCTCCCCCTCTCTCTCTGCCTACCCCTCTCTCTGCCTACCCCTCTCTCTGCCTCCCCTCTCTCTCTGCCTCCCCCTCTCTCTGCATACCCTCTCTCTGCCTCCCCCCTCTCTGCCTACCCCTCTCTCTGCCTCCCCTCTTCTCTCTGCCTCCCCCTCTCTCTGCATACCCTCTCTCTGCCTCCCCCCTCTCTGCCTCCCCCTCTCTCTGCTCCCCTCTCTTTCTGCCTCCCCCTCTCTCTACCTCCTCCTCTCTCTACTCCCCCTCGCTCTCGCTCTGCCTCGTCCCTCTCTGCCCTTCCCCCCCCCCCCCCCCCCCCCCCTCTTGCTCATGTCTCTTGGCAATGCTGCAGGGACCACCCGTGCAGTTGACTAGGCGCAGTAAGCGCAGCCCCCACACACACACAACACAGAAGGGAACAGACTTTGATGCACGCATACACACGTACACTTCTGCATGCCCCGTGCTTATCCACACCATTTGGAAGGGAGAGGACGAGGGACAGAAAGGAGAAAAGTAGAGACGGAAAGGAAGCAAAAATCCCTCTTTCTTTCTCTTTTCTCTCCCAAGGGGAGAAGCCATCGCAGGTTGTGACTGTGACCCCACTGTGAATCTATCTCCCTCCCCCACCCTCACTCGCTCTTTCGCTCCCTCCCTCCCTCCCTCGCTCCCTTTCTCCCTGTCCTAAAGCAGAAGTAGTGGAGCAGCTGTAGGCTCTCGTTCTCATAAAGAGACCCCAGCGACTGACGTCACAAAGCCGCTTCCTCCGGTGTTTTCGATCACATCTGTGGAGCGCCACGCTTAGGAGATGCTAGCAGCCTTCCACAGCGACCGAGCCGGACACGCCAACATCCCATAAGAGGGTTACAACCCAGGGAACTGGCCTTCGATATCTCAAGGGGAACAGGGGGTTAGCCGAGGGTGTGGGAAGGAGAGGGGGGGGGGAGGAGGGGAGAGAGAGAGAGAGAGAGAGAGAGAGAGAGAGAGAGAGAGAGAGAGAGAGAGAGAGAGAGAGAGAGAGAGGAGAAGGGAACAAGACCAGCAGTTGCTCGGGAGCTTGACAGGCCTTGTTTCATGAACAAACGTGAGCTGTCCAGGCAGGAGCCACAGACCCACTCCCTCGTTAACGGAAACTTCTAGAGCAACTGGGGTTTTTCTTTTGGTCTGTCAGGCCTGAATAATAGCAAAAATGTGTCTGCATTCACCACAAAATCTTTTTAATTCAATTACTGAAAATGGCACATAGTTGAAGGCCCGTTGTAAACACCTAGATCTCTAATCATGTTTATGGTGAAACATTTTTCTATTCAGCAAGTTAGTGCTGGAGAACAAGCCTGGCTTCTATCTCTCCTGCAGCACGGAAAACCATTATGCCTGCAGAGCCTAGTGGAGCCCACCACAGCAGAGATAATGACAGTCAAATAGCAGCTCCATTTCACGCCATTATAATCCCGTCCTGTCTCTCTCCCTCGCTCGTACTCTCTCCCTTCACCCACGCAGAGTCGTGTTAGCCGGCTAACTTGGTGATGTCTAGCCTAGAGACACAGCCTGAAATGGTTGTTGATGTTCCTATCCGTGTGCGTGGGTTCCTGTGTTGGGGGTCTCTGGTGGCCGTCACCTCACTGAGTGAATGCAGAGTTTCTCACCCAACTCCTCACCCAGCCAGTGTTCCCTCACAGGGCCACGCTCATGTTTATGGCGGTCGTTAGCACGCATCTATTCCGCTTAGATTCCAAATGCCTCCCAGTGATGTAGTCCTGCGACAAACAGGAGACACACTCCCCGACTGGCAAGAAAAACATGCACGAGTGTACATATTCCACGCGTTGTCAAGCTCTGCAATGGAATCCAATTGATTTCAGTCAGACAGAATTGAACATAGATCTGACAGTTGGAGCCTGAAATGGTCGTTGCTTTCATGACCTTGTGCGTGTGTTTCGGTGTTTCGGGATGGCAGTTTACCACAGTCACAGCTCTTCTCAACCAACTCCTGCCCCAGCTCTTCTCCCCTAGCCAGTCCTCCTTGTATTTCTTTCTTTCTTTTATTTAACCAGCTGGTCATTAAAAACACGTTCTTATTTATGACAGCAGCCTGGTGGTAAAAGTAACTCGATGGGAAAAGATGAAACACAGGAAAACAAGGCTTGTAAGAACACAACAGGATGAAAACAAGACAGACCCGCATTAAAGCCCCAGTGTAACGTGTAACATCAAGGAGCAACATCAAAACAAACATGCGGACGGGTCGAATCACGACTGTTTCACAGACACATGGCATGTGTCTGTGAAACATCAGTATTATCCATTGTCTTGGATTTATATTTGAAGGCAGATATGTTGATAAATGTTTCCAGTTTCGGGGACTTTAGTATGTGTTCCAGCGAGTGGCTGAAGCAGACTGAGATACTGAGAGATTAAGGGATGTTTTCAGTTTGGGGACTTGGACTGTGGAGTGAAGCCCAGATACAGGGGGTACATAGGGGATGCTTGGTGCAGCAAGTGGCAAAGTTAGGGGCCTGATAGACCAAAAGGGGTTTCGTAAGCTAAGTAAAACCAGTTGATATTTGGACGTATGTAGATGGAGGCCAGTTAACTAGAGAATACAGTGTGCCGTGATATGTTTTCGAAGGGGGCATTTGTGGCAAACCGGATCGCAAAGTTGGAAAAAACGTGTCAAGCTTTGTGAACATACTTTTGGATGCAGATTTATTCTATTACGTCACCCCAGTCCAATACTGGAGTGATAGTCATGTGGATGAGAGGATTTGGGCAGAAGGGGAAAAGTAGAACTCTGTAAAGGAAGTCAACCTTTGACTGTAGCTTGGAGTGCCATGTTTGGGGATGAGTGGTAGCATCAATCATCCATGTCCAACAGTGGATGTTCTCCACTGTAATCTACTTGACTCCATTTTGAAGAGCAAACCTTGTCTATGCTTCTAACGTGAACTTAAGAGTATTTCCAGTGACTGAGTTCAGATCGCGGTGTCATTCATCTGTCCTAGATAAACGCTCGTTTTGGCATTGGCGACCTATTGGTTTCAAAGGAAATAATTCACGTAGCAGTTGATGAGCTTGTCCAATCACAACCCGTCTGACCTTTCGGGGAAGGGGAAAGCCAGCAGGTTTTTGGAGGAAGACATAGCGGGTCTCCCTCCCCTCCCCCCAGGCGAGCCAATCAGACAGTCAGACAGACAGACAGACAGACAGTCAGACAGACAGACACGTGTCAGCACATCTCAGGTCGGCCTCCCTCTAGATACAGCTGACGTTCAGAGGAACACCCACCCCTCTCCCCTCTCCCCCTCCCCCTCTCCCCTCTCCCCCTCTCCCCTCTCCCCTCTCGTGATGGAAGTCATGTGAGACCAACATGACGGTCAGACCGAGCCATTGTCTGGGTCTCTTCACATGACCGCCCCAGGGTTTCACTCTGTCTGTCCAATGGGGCGCAGGGGGCGGGGCCTGTGCTCAAAATCAGAAAAAAACCTGTAAGAATTGACAGAACGCGTCGGCCATTGGTTCTGTAAAAGCACCGAGTGACCCAGGTGTCAGAGAGCGGTGCCTGAGCTGCTGCCTGGGCTGCTGCCTGAGCTGCTGCCTGAGCTGCTTGGGCTCGTGCTCAGGCCTCATGGGGGAAGTTGTGTCTCCTACACAACTGACAAACAGGAAGGAGTCCTGGCCCAGTCTAGCAACGGATGAGTTGCATGAAGGCCTGTTCACTCAACTCATTCTTCAAAAATGAGTTTTAAAGGGTTAAACTAGTTTGCCTGCTGATGATTTCCAGAAAAATCCGACCCCATGTCTATAGTTCCATAGAACTACATTATTAGAACTACAATAACCATGATACCTTATTTCAATAACGCTTCCATTGTGACTACACATAATAGGAACTAGGAAGTTGCAAACAGATAGTGTCTACACTCAAACCGCAGGATTAATTAATTGTTCATTCATGTTCATATGTGTATAGGTATTTTAACTGTTTGCATGAAAATTATTACAATTCTAGCTGTTTGGGACACATTACTTATTAATGTAATTGCACATTGAGCTGGCACAGACAAGTTTGTAATGGTCCACAATTGTTCAGTTGTCTCTACTGTTGACGCATCTTCCACTGCACAAAGGATGTGGTCAGAATAGCCAGAATAGAAGGCTGACTCCCATACGCAAAATGCTACAGGGATGTAGATGGACTTCCTGCTAGTTTCCGGCCTACTGTAGTGGACATACTAGTATCTGTGACATACTCAATCATTTTTCTGGCATACAATGGTAGTATGTATACTGGGACACAGACACCGTCAGTGTCAATGGTGCTAGTGAGTCAAGGATCATAATGACCATGACACTCTATTGCAGCCCCCCCCCCCCCCTTCTATATAGGAAAGGCTAGGAATCTGTGAACGACCACTGTCAGTAGCAATGATAGCCGCAGTGATTCACAAATATCCCAAATGTGACGCTAAGCCCGTACCAACTACATAGGAATCTACTTATGAAGGGCATCTTCTTGAATATGGCCTTACATTAATATGTTTTTCTGGGTATTTTCTTTTTGCTCTAAGCTTTCCTTAAAACCATCCTCTCAAAAAATCTCCCTAAACCTCCCATGGCAGCAAGCGTAAGATGAGATCAAGGAACTCACTAGTTATTACTGCCAAATGTACACCATCCGATCGTATTACATTTGAGACACAAACATCACAGGCAAAAGCTAAGTACAGAAATCCCTGACTTAGTTCTGATTGTAGATGTCAAGTCTAGTTTCTGTCAAACTGTGTTTCAAGTGCCAACTACTGTTTTCATGTTGAATGTCAACAACAAAACTCCAGAGTCCAGACATTATGGACTTTTCCAATAACTCCCCCCCCCCCCCCGGCGTTACTAAGATGATAGGGCCCTGCAGGGGCCATCTATCCCCCTCTTATGGAACAGGAGAACTTCCATATGTACGACGGGGGAGGGAGGGAGAGAGATGGAGATTAAAACTGGAGGAATCCGAGCTATTCAGGCTGGACCCTCTGAGAATGTTTGGCAATCATAAGGAAGCCTGACAAACGGAGACCCCCCCTTCCCCCCCACCCCCCCATCCACCCCTCCTCTCCAGTTAGATGTACTGCATGGTTCTGCCTGAGGAATGTGTGTGTGTGAGTGAGTGTGTGTGTGTGTGTGTGTGTGTGTGGGGGGGGGGGGGGGGGTGTTGGGGGCTCTGGGTCTGCTCGTGTAAACCTGTGCTCCACCCCCCCCCCCCCCCCCCCCTGTTGTTTTTACTTTGCCTCCCAGCCTGAGAAATCCACCCCCTGGGTGTGTGTGTGTGTGTGTGCATACGTGTGGACGTGTACATGAGCCATGCTCTCCAGTAAATGCCGCAGGCATGCGCTTGTGAGCCTTGTCCACATTGTAAACATTTGGGGCGAGCCTGTGGGATTTGGTGCGCTGTGGGCTGTGTTGTTATTACATATCAGCGCCCTGCTGTTACGACTCGGAATCAGCAGTCTAATGGACTACTGCCGCCTCTCCTGCCGTACTTCATTACTGAGCGAGAGAGGGAGAGAGAGAGTGGGGAAAGAGAAGGAGGGGGGGGGGGAGGGGGGGGGGGAGGGGGGGGGAGACAGGCTGCATGAGAGAGTGATTGATCGAAAAAGAAAAGGGGAAGAAGGAAAGAGATGGAAGGAGATGGAACACCGAGTCCTTGGTGTTCCATCCATCCAAGTGCTCCACATATCTCAACAACACAGGTGGAAAGAAAGCCCACGATATCCCCTTTACCTTCACACACACACACACACACACACACACACATAATCATTTCCGTTCAATATTCAAGGGCATCGTGTGATTTCCTGTCCCCCTCTCTTTTGTGCACGGCAACACGTCTCCGTGCTTAGTTCGAGAGCGTGTGCGTGTGTTGCCTGCGTGTGTGTCTCTGCGTGTGTGTCTCTGCGTGTGTCTGTCTGTCGAGCAGGGCAACACATCTGTTGCTCTGACTGGATGTAGCAGACGGGAGCCAAGGCTCGAGGCATGGTTTTCAACCACTACTACCTCCACGCTCTCCCCATCCCAGGGAGTGAGGTAGTAGTGGTTGAAAACCATGCCGAGCCTGGCTCCCGTCTGCTACATCCAGTCAGAGCAAACAGATGTGTTGCCCTGCTCGACAGACAGACACACGCAGAGACACACACGCAGAGACACACACGCAGGCACCACACGCACACGCTCTGCGAACTAAGCACGGAGACGTGTTGCCGTGCACAAAAGAGAGGGGGACAGGAAATCACACGATGCCCTTGAATATTGAACGGAAATGATTATGTGTGTGTGTGTGTGTGTGTGTGTGTGTGAAGGTAAAGGGGATATCGTGGGCTTTCTTTCCACCTGTGTTGTTGAGATATGTGGAGCACTTGGATGGATGGAACACCAAGGACTCGGTGTTCCATCTCCTTCCATCTCTTTCCTTCTTCCCCTTTTCTTTTTCGATCAATCACTCTCTCATGCAGCCTGTCTCCCCCCCCCCTCCCCCCCCCCCTCCCCCCCCCCCTCCTTCTCTTTCCCCACTCTCTCTCTCCCTCTCTCGCTCAGTAATGAAGTACGGCAGGAGAGGCGGCAGTAGTCCATTAGACTGCTGATTCCGAGTCGTAACAGCAGGGCGCTGATATGTAATAACAACACAGCCCACAGCGCACCAAATCCCACAGGCTCGCCCCAAATGTTTACAATGTGGACAAGGCTCACAAGCGCATGCCTGCGGCATTTACTGGAGAGCATGGCTCATGTACACGTCCACACGTATGCACACACACACACACACACCCAGGGGGTGGATTTCTCAGGCTGGGAGGCAAAGTAAAAACAACAGGGGGGGGGGGGGGGGGGGGTGGAGCACAGGTTTACACGAGCAGACCCAGAGCCCCCAACACCCCCCCCCCCCCCCCCACCCACACACACACACACACACACTCACTCACACACACACATTCCTCAGGCAGAACCATGCAGTACATCTAACTGGAGAGGAGGGGTGGATGGGGGGGTGGGGGGGAAGGGGGGGTCTCCGTTTGTCAGGCTTCCTTATGATTGCCAAACATTCTCAGAGGGTCCAGCCTGAATAGCTCGGATTCCTCCAGTTTTAATCTCCATCTCTCTCCCTCCCTCCCCCGTCGTACATATGGAAGTTCTCCTGTTCCATAAGAGGGGGATAGATGGCCCCTGCAGGGCCCTATCATCTTAGTAACGCCGGGGGGGGGGGGGGAGTTATTGGAAAAGTCCATAATGTCTGGACTCTGGAGTTTTGTTGTTGACATTCAACATGAAAACAGTAGTTGGCACTTGAAACACAGTTTGACAGAAACTAGACTTGACATCTACAATCAGAACTAAGTCAGGGATTTCTGTACTTAGCTTTTGCCTGTGATGTTTGTGTCTCAAATGTAATACGATCGGATGGTGTACATTTGGCAGTAATAACTAGTGAGTTCCTTGATCTCATCTTACGCTTGCTGCCATGGGAGGTTTAGGGAGATTTTTTGAGAGGATGGTTTTAAGGAAAGCTTAGAGCAAAAAGAAAATACCCAGAAAAACATATTAATGTAAGGCCATATTCAAGAAGATGCCCTTCATAAGTAGATTCCTATGTAGTTGGTACGGGCTTAGCGTCACATTTGGGATATTTGTGAATCACTGCGGCTATCATTGCTACTGACAGTGGTCGTTCACAGATTCCTAGCCTTTCCTATATAGAAGGGGGGGGGGGGGCTGCAATAGAGTGTCATGGTCATTATGATCCTTGACTCACTAGCACCATTGACACTGACGGTGTCTGTGTCCCAGTATACATACTACCATTGTATGCCAGAAAATGATTGAGTATGTCACAGATACCTAGTATGTCCACTACAGTAGGCCGAAACTAGCAGGAAGTCCTCTACATCCTGTAGCATTTTGCAGTATTGGAGTCAGCCTTCTATTCTGGCTATTCTGACCCACAATCCTTTGTGCAGTGGAAGAGGCGGTCAACAGTAGAGACAACTGAACAATTGTGGACCATTACAAACTTGTCTGTGCCAGCTCAAGGTGCAATTACATTAATAAGTAATGTGTCCCAAACAGCTAGAATTGTAATAATATTTCATGCAACAGTTAAAATACCTATACACATATGAACACTGAATGAACAATTAATTAATCATGCGGTTTGAGTGTAGACACTATCTGTTTGCAACTTCCTAGTTCCTATTATGTGTAGTTCACATGGAAGCGTTATTGAAATAAGGTATCATGGTTATTGTAGTTTAATAATGTAGTTCTAGGAACCTATAGACATGGGGTCTGGATTTTTCTGGAAATCATCACCAGGCCAAACTTGTTTTAACCCTTTAAACCTCATTTTTGAAGAATGAGTTGAGTGAAACAGGCCTTCATTGTCAACTCATCCGTTGCTAGACTGGGCCAGGCTCCTTCTCTGTTGTCATGTTTGTAGGAGACACAACTTCGCCCATGAGGGCCTGAACACGAGCCAAGCAGCCCAGGCAGCAGCTCAGGCAGCAGCTCAGGCAGCAGCTCAGGCACGCTCTCTGACACCTGGGTCCACTCGGTGCTTTTACAGAACCAATGGCCGACGCGTTCTGTCAATTCTTACAGGTTTTTTTTCTGATTTTGAGCACAGGCCCCGCCCCCCTGCGCCCCATTGGACAGACAGAGTGAAAACCTTGGGGCGGTCATGTGAAGAGACCCAGACAATGGCTCGGTCTGACCGTCATGTTGGTCTCACATGACTTCCATCACGAGAGGGGGAGAGGGGAGAGGGGGAGAGGGGTGGGTGTTCTCTGAACGTCAGCTGTATCTAGAGGGAGGCGACCTGAGATGTGCTGACACGTGTCTGTCTGTCTGACTGTCTGTCTGTCTGTCTGACTGGCTCGCCTGGGGGGAGGGGAGCGGAGACCCGCTATGTCTTCCTCCAAAAACCTGCTGGCTTCCCCTTCCCCGAAAGGTCAGACGGATTGTGATTGGACAAGCTCATACAAACTGCTACGTGAATTCTTTCCTTTGAACCAATAGGTCGCCAATGCCAAAACAAGCGTTATCTAGACAGATGAATGACACCGCGATCTGAACTCAGTCACTGGACAGTACGTCTTAAGTTCACGTTAGAAGCATAGACAAGGTTTGCTCTTCAAAATGGAGTCAAGTAGATTACATTGGAGAACATCCACTGGTGGACATGGATGATTGATGCTACCACTCATCCCAAACATGGCACTCCAAGCTACAGTCAAAGGTTGACTTCCTTTACAAGAGTTCTACTTTTCCCCTTCTGCCCAAATCCTCTCATCCACATGATCTATCCTCCAGTATTGGACTGGGGTGACGTAATAGAATACATCTGCATCCAAAGTATGTCACAAAGCTTGACACGTTTTTCCAACTTTGCTATCCGGTTTGCCACAAATGCCCCCTTCGAAACATATCACGCACACTGTATTCTCTAGTTAACTGGCCTCCATCTACATACGTCCAAATATCAACTGGTTTTACTTACTTACGAAAGCCCTTTTGGTCTATCAGCCCCTAACTTTGCCACTTGCTGCACCAAGCATCCCCTATGTACCCCCCTGTATCTGGGCTTCACCCACAGTCCCAAGTCCCCAAACCGAAAACATCCCTTAATCTCTCAGTATCTCAGTCTGCTTCAGCCACTCGCTGGAACCCATACTAAAGTCCCGAAACTGGAAACATTTATCAACATATCTGCCTTCAAATATTAAATCCAAGACAATGGATAATACTGATGTTTCACAGACACATGCCATGTGTCTGTGAAACAGTCGTGATTCGACCGTCCGCATGTTTGTTTTGATGTTGCTCCTTGATGTTACACGTTACACTGGGGCTTTAATGCGGGTCTGTCTTGTTTTCATCCTGTTGTGTTCTTACAAGCCTTGTTTTTCTGTGTTTCATCTTTTCCCATCGAGTTACTTTTACCACCAGGCTGCTGTCATAAATAAGAACGTGTTTTTAATGACCAGCCTGGTTAAATAAAAGAAAGAAAGAAATACAAGGAGGACTAGCTAGGGGAGAAGAGCTGGGCAGGAGTTGGTGAGGAGAGCTGTGACTGTGGTAAACTGCCATCCCGAAACACCGAAACACACGACACAAGGTCATGAAAAGCAACGACCATTTCAGGCTCCGACTGTCAGATCTATGTTCAATGCTGTCTGACTGAAATCAATTGGATTCCATTGCAGAGCTTGACATACGCGTGGAATATGTACACTCGTGCATGTTTTTTCTTGCCAGTCGGGGAGTGTGTCTCCTGTTTGTCGCAGGACTACATCACTGGGAGCATTGGAATCTAAGCGGAAATAGATGCGTGCTAACGACCGCCATAAACATGAGCGTGGCCCTGTGAGGGAACACTGGCTGGGTGAGGAGTTGGGTGAGAAACTCTGCATTCACTCAGTGAGGTGACGGCCACCAGAGACCCCCAACACAGGAACCCACGCACACGGATAGGAACATCAACAACCATTTCAGGCTGTGTCTCTAGGCTAGACATCACCAAGTTAGCCGGCTAACACGACTCTGCGTGGGTGAAGGGAGAGAGTACGAGCGAGGGAGAGAGACAGGACGGGATATAATGGCGTGAAATGGAGCTGCTATTTGACTGTCATTATCTCTGCTGTGGTGGGCTCCACTAGGCTCTGCAGGCATAATGGTTTTCCGTGCTGCAGGAGAGATAGAAGCCAGGCTTGTTCTCCAGCACTAACTTGCTGGAATAGAAAAATGTTTCACCATAAACATGATTAGAGATCTAGGTGTTTACAACGGGCCTTCAACTATGTGCCATTTTCAGTAATTGAATTAAAAAAGATTTTGTGGTGAATGCAGACACATTTTTGCTATTATTCAGGCCTGACAGACCAAAAGAAAAACCCCAGTTGCTCTAGAAGTTTCCGTTAACGAGGGAGTGGGTCTGTGGCTCCTGCCTGGACAGCTCACGTTTGTCATGAAACAAGGCCTGTCAAGCTCCCGAGCAACTGCTGGTCTTGTTCCCTCTCCTCTCTCTCTCTCTCTCTCTCTCTCTCTCTCTCTCTCTCTCTCTCTCTCTCCTCTCTCTCTCTCTCCCCTCCTCCCCCCCCTCTCCTCCCACACCCTCGGCTAACCCCTGTTCCCCTTGAGATATCGAAGGCCAGTTCCCTGGGTTGTAACCCTCTTATGGGATGTTGGCGTGTCCGGCTCGGTCGCTGTGGAAGGCTGCTAGCATCTCCTAAGCGTGGCGCTCCACAGATGTGATCGAAAACACCGGAGGAAGCTGCTTTGTGACGTCAGTCGCTGGGGTCTCTTTATGAGAACGAGAGCCTACAGCTGCTCCACTACTTCTGCTTTAGGACAGGGAGAAAGGGAGCGAGGGAGGGAGGGAGGGAGCGAAAGAGCGAGTGAGGGTGGGGGGAGGGAGATAGATTCACAGTGGGGTCACAGTCACAACCTGCGATGGCTTCTCCCCTTGGGAGAGAAAAGAGAAAGAAAGAGGGATTTTTGCTTCCTTTCCGTCTCTACTTTTCTCCTTTCTGTCCCTCGTCCTCTCCCTTCCAATGGTGTGGATAAGCACGGGGCATGCAGAAGTGTACGTGTGTATGCGTGCATCAAAGTCCTGTTCCCTTCTGTGTGTGTGTGTGGGGGCTGCGCTTACTGCGCCTAGTCAACTGGCACGGGTGGTCCCTGCAGCATTGCCAAGAGACATGAGCAAGAGGGGGGGGGGGGGGGGGGGGGGGCAGAGAGGGAGGCAGCGGAGCGAGGGGAGTAGAGAGGAGGAGGTGAGAGAGGGGGGCAGAAGAGAGGGGGCAGAGGAGGGAGCAGAGGGGGGGCAAGAGAGGTATGCAGAGGGGGGAGGCGAGAGAGGGGGAGGCAGAGGAGGGGTAGCAGAGAGGGGGAGGCAGAGAGGGTAGCAGAGGGGGAGGCAGAGAGGGGGAGGCAGAGAGAGGGGTAGGCAGAGAGGGGTGGCAGAGAGAGAGGGGAGGCAGAGAGAGAGGGGTAGGCAGAGAGAGGGGTAGGCAGAGAGAGGGGAGCAGAGAGAGAGGGGAGGCAGAGAGAGGGGTAGGCAGAGAGAGGGGTAGGCAGAGAGAGGGTATGCAGAGAGAGGGAGGCAGAGAGAGGGGGGAGGCAGAGAGAGAGTTGAGGCAGAGAGAGGGGAGGCAGAGAGAGAGTTGAGGCAGAGAGAGTGGTAGGCAGAGAGAGGGGGGAGGCAGAGAGAGGGGTGAGGTAGAGAGAGGGGGAGGTAAGAGAGAGTGGACCATAAAGATTCTGTGGCCCGTGGAACAATAACTGGAGCAATGCTAATCACCTCACACTCCACGGCCCCTCAATCTGCTCGAAGAACGCCCACACACTGACTGCACTGTCAGCAGTGTCTCTCTCTCTCACACTGACCTCACTGTCAGAAATCTCTCATCTCTCTCTCTCTTCCTCTCTCTCTCTCTCTCTCTCTCTCTCTGCCCTCCTCCATCGTCCTCCTTATCGTCTCTCCCGCTCATCTCCTTTCTCTTGTCCCTGACGACAGGCTGCCAGGAGTTTGACTGCACCCTCTTTCATTCAACTAGCACCACTCATGAAGCAGCCCCCCCCCCCCCGTGGTCTTGGTGTGGGAACATTTTTGTCGGACGATATACGTTTTGAATTTTTCCTTTGTCATCGGCTTATAGGCCTCTTTTCCTCTGGACATTCTGTGAAAGAAAACGCACCAAAAACTGTAAAAATAGCAAAATATGTTCGTTATGCACGGGTCTACTTCAGAATAGACTGTGTTCGGCGTTGGTGAAGAGAGATATTTTTAAACTCTTCAACTCCGCTCCCTACCCCCAACCTCCTTTTTCCTCTTTCCCTCCCTCTCTCCTCTCTGCAACAAATCTCCCTCATATGTTCCTCACTAAATCTCCCCCCTCTTGAGCAAGCACGCACCCCCCCCCCCCCCCCCACACACACACACCACACACCACACACACACTTCAAGACAGACACACAAAGATGCAGACAGAGCACCAACTCTCCCAGCATGCTGAATAAACCGGTATGAACTTTGGGCCGAATGTTCTAAGGCCTATGATTTGCCTGTGAGGAATGTGAACACCAAGTGAAGCATTAAGATCATTCCTGGGGCATTCTCTCTCTCTCTCCTCCCTCCTCTCCTCTCTCTCTCTCTCTTCCACTTTCTCTCTACTTTTCAGGTCTGTCAAGCTTGAGCGCACAGCTAGTAGACCTAGCGTTACAGAAACAGCTCATCTATTTGACATATTCCCCTCTTTTTCTTTTTCACTCTACATTATTTCCCCTTTGGCTCTACACACCGTGTGCTCGTGTGCTCGTTCGCCCGCCCCGCTCGTCCTGTGTTTGTAAACGCGTGGAGGAGAGAGGACGATGGAACACGTTACTGAAAGCAGGAGCGCATTCCATACCTTGTTTAGAAAGGAAGGAATCTTCCCAAAGGAGGAGAGTTCCGACTCCGACTTTCGCCTCGTCGGTCTCTTTTTAAAGTATGACTCGTACGACACTATGTCTCAGTGTGGCACTTCCGGGCCAGCAGGCCACATACCAACACTAGCCAGTCGGCCTGTCGCAATGTCAGTGTTTTCTATTTCAATTCGTCATCTCCTAGAAGTTCACTTGTGGTTAAGTGCTGCAATAAAAAAATCCACCGTATGGTAACGTTTTTTTTGTTGTCTTAGTATCTGATGCCGTTCTTTTTATCTAGCATGATGTTAAGTGGATGCTTGCTCGCAAACAGGTACACATGCTTAACACGACTCACAAGCTTAACAGCGGCAGTGAATGGAGTTTTGACAGCACAAATAAAGCGCTCCGTCCCTCCAAAGACTCACCGGGGAGCTGAAAAGCTCCGAGACTTTCCATAACAGAGCGACGAGGACCACTTCGTTTTCCTGTCAGTCAGGTGATGCTGATTAGACATTGTATTATTGGACTGTTCATTGAAACAGATATTAGCATTCTCAATCGGTTATCCAGTGGTCTTCAACCCTGGTCCTCAGGTCACTAATGATATATCAATACATGTATTCAGTTTTGGTGACCTGTGACCTTAACAGTCTGAGGCACGGGCTGTGCTGCTCACTGTGTAACAATAGTATTCCCTGCTCATAACAGAAGCCATGTCCTCCTCAATGGTAATAGCTGTTAGAGAGTGGAGGGAGTCCCTTGCCTGAATCTGATATGGGAGACATCTGTTGAGCTATGGTTTAGAACTTGTAGCGCACCAACCGCACTGTCACATCTTGGACGTGCCTTTGATCTGATGAAAATGCAATGAACATGTGTCTTTAGAAACAGACGTGCTTAATTCATTCTGAAAGAACACCTGTTGGCGCAACGCTGTGCGCCCGTGTGTGCGCGCGAGGTTGATTTCCTGTCGCTTCCACGGATTCTCTTTGCACGCCCGTCCCTCGCTCTCCTCCTAGGTCAGTTGCTATGGCAATAGGAGTTAGGAGCGATAGATAGTCGAGGTGAAGAATGAGATACGCTTGGAGACCAAGCACCCAGAGGAGCCCCCCCCACACACACAACACACGAGTAAACGCACTTCACACAAGCGCTCGGCACTTTCACCACCCCGTGTCACGCACATAATTACCTTTGATGACAAGAAATAAGAAGAATCATATGTTTATTGCCACCGCGTTCACACACAGTTTAAACGCAGCCAGATGAAAAGAACTGCATGTCCAAAGATTGGAACACCAGAGCCTTGAACCAGGCACCAGAGATGATGAAAAAAGATGGAAATAACAGAGAGATGTAAATCTAATAAAGAAACTGGTCCTCCAGAAATATGATGAGTTTGTTTGATCTGTGTTGTCTTCCTGGGTACTATGGAAACAGTGGCACAGCCCCCAAATGTACTCACCGGAGCATCAGACAGCTAAATAAAACACACCTCTGAAGTACTCAGAGTATTCCAACTATGTGTCTGTCTAGCTTCTACCGAGAAATGATTTTAGAAAGAGATAGGTGTCTTCAGTGAAAAAAAACGATTCTAGCCTTGATTCTTTAGCAGACAAAAGACAGAGTGCCTTGTCACCTTGAAAATATTCAGACTCTATTCAGAAATATTCGGACCGATTCGGAAATATTCTGACTATTCTGGATTGATGATGGCCGAGTAGAGGGATACAGTTTCACCTTTCGTAGCGTCAGAGATTGGTCAGACCTTGAGGAGGGACTGGTGTGTTTCCAGAAAGGAGAACCAGGGCCTCTGGTCGGCTCTTGGAGACACACAGCAGAGTAGACGAGAGCTGCAGTATTCGCCCTAAGCCCAGCGGCACACAAATAGACATCAGACCCACACACACACAGCTGCCATCTGAAATCACAATCGCTTTTAATTTGCTCTGCTTCTCAAGCACTTGAGGCTTAAATGGCTGCCTTGTTTACCCTCCAACAGCAGTGGTGTGTGTGTGTGTTCTGCATGTATGGGGCCTGCTGCTTAAAGTCGAGGGCCTCGACTGTTCGTGACTATGATTATTAGACACACGCACACAAATCTCGGTGAATAAGTTGTGAGATAGGCTCCAGCCTGTACTGTAGTGGGCTATTACCTGCAGTGAGTGAGTCTGCCAACCCTTCAATGCCATCTGGACACAAGCCCTGCTCATCTCCCTGCAGATAGGCCCGGTAGCGCTGCTGGCATAAACAGCATGCCTTTTGCACACGCACGTGCCCGTATCGTTTCCAGAAACAACACATATCCCGTCATGCGCCACACAACACGTGAACCACACGCATTGTCTGCAAGCATCCACAGACCCCACATGGGCCGAGCTGTACGTGGGACTACAGTCTGTCGTTCTTCAACGGCTCTGATTGATCTCTCCGTCAACACTGTGGCTGGACTTGTCCTCTCACGGCTCAGTGCTAATCAATAGCTTTGGCTCCAGGAAAAGCATTTTGGGAAATGAAGTTTAAGGCTGCTGATGAATGTCTCGGCCACAGCGGGGTCCAATGAACATGAATCCCACAGCAGGAGAGGGAGGCACACACACACACACACAGGCACACACACACACAGGCACACACAACAGTCGTCAAGAGGGAGGATGGATGGAGGAAGGAGGTGCCCCGGAGTTCGCCCCCGCCTCTGTCGATCCAGCAGCGCCGGTCGTTCATTTCTCGGTGTGAGTCGAGCCTGAAGCAGTGACACCGTGTCACCGTGATCTCACCAGCCCACAGCCTCCGCGCCAGAGAGACTGGCCCAGGCTGGGTCTCCCCCCCCCCCCCCCAGCTTTCACAGCCAGTGAGGAAATGAAGGTAGATATCTCCAGGATGCCAGTAACGGGAGACCGGGTCTGGGAGACAGCCCTGCTGCTGTCTAAACGGAACGTGGTTTGTGGCTTGGCCTCAGAACCCTAGTCTGGATACCGTGTGGTCATGTGGCCAGACAATCACAACTGTTGAGAAGTAGCCTCCAAATGCATAGAACCCCTCTGCTCCATCACGCGCTTGTCTGAGGCAGAGAGTGAAATAGCTATCTTTCTTCATTCAGGAGGAAATCACACGCAGTCTTTCGAGCACTCACACAGACACAAAGTTTGCGCTCGACAACTGGTATCAAGCCTGGTATCATCCCAAAGACCGTCAGAGAGAGGGAAGACAGAACAAAAAGCGAGTGTAGAGAGGGACAAAGAGAGAGACAGAGAACGAAGGAGAGGTGGGGGGGGGCAGGGGGAGAGAGAGGTCGAGTAGAGAGGAACAGAGAGAGAGAGACAGAGAGAGAGAGAGGAGAGAGAGAGAGAGAGAGAGAGAGAGAGAGAGAGAGAGAGAAAGTACCTCCTTAGTACTGAGTGTGTGAGTGGCTCACAGTTCTGCCAGCAGACATCAATGGGTTCAGAGTGGAGTTCCCTGCTCACATCGGCTCTGTGACTAACATCGTTTCGATGTGGTGTGACTGCCGAGGATCGAGTGGTGAATCACTCATTGTCCACTGGATGCTCAATGGGCCGTGGAGGACGTCTGTCCATGAGGAAGTCTCCCTCTGCGCGCTGCTCTCCTGCTGGGAGAGCTCTGTGCTCCCTGCTGCCTCGCTCTCCTTCCTGTGGAGCAGAGCCACAGAGAGGCATTCGAGTGCGTGTGTGAGACCAAAGCAGCATCCCAGGCTGAGTGTGTTTGTGAGTGTGTGTGTGTGTGTGTGTGTGTGTGAGAAATAGTGTGAGAGCGGGTCAATAAGTGCCCTGAGCCGACTGGGAACAGGAAATCACTGCTCACCTCCCCACAGCCTCTCTCCAGCCCACTTGACTAACACACTCACTCACACACACACACACACACACACAGAAGAGATGTGTGCTACTGTGTTGCGTACTGTAACAATGTATTCCGGCTGTAGGCTGGACAGCATGCTTACTGCCAGACTAGGTTCCGGCCTGAGACCAGATGTGTGTGTGTGTGGGGGGGGGGGGGGGTGAACCCTGGATCAGACCTCCCCCACCCGCCTCCTTCCCCCTTTCCCTTTCTTCCCCTCCTCTCAGTTCAGAAACACAATGTTTCAATTTCACCCCCTATCCCCCCCATCCCTAAGCCCCCCCCCCCCCCCCCGGACATGCTCTGACCTTTATTTACAGCTCACATGAATCATCATCCCTCCACTACTCCTCCTCTCTTAACCCTCTCACTTTCCTCCACCCAGTCAGAGAGACAACTCTGGAGCCAGCTCCATCCATGTTCTAAGAGAGCATCAAGCAGTCTGAAGAGAACTGGATATCGTGTTGTCGTTTTTTTTGTGTGCCGGTATTGAAGTTAGGTTTACATCCAGTATGGCAGACCAGAGGAGGCTGAAGAGAGCTTCTAGATCGGTGTGTGTGTGTGTGTGTGTAAGAGCTGTTCTCAGCACCTTTAGCCTGGAGAGATAGGTAAGGGGTCTCTCAGGGCAGTAAGCCTGGACATACCGCAGTGCGGGGGGGGTCAGTGGAGGAAGAGGAGAGGGGGATGAGAGAGAGAGAGAGAGAGAGAGAGAGAGGGGCAGAGTAGGAGAGCTGGACTGCTGAGTCGACAGAGAAGGGTGCAGTGCGGAGAAAAGAAGGACGAGCGGGCGAGGAGGGCAGGAAGCAAGGGGACGAGGGGAACAACAGCCAGGCCTCATTAAGGGAAGTAAGCACAGAGAAGTGAAGCACTTCGGGGCCTGGATTGTAAACACAGGACCACCAACAAAAGCAATCAGGGGCCGCCGTTGCTGGTCGTAAACCTGAACAGGCCTCTTGTGTTCACCCAGAGACAGGTTGTCTGAGGACAGCGGCCCGGAAAGTGCTTCCTAATGGGCCAGAACGCTGAAATTACAGTAAAAGTGTGCGGTTAAAAGGGGCGTAATAGATCGACGGCACTCAATGCCATTGGCCGACTCTCCGGTACTTAGTCGTCTTCCACGTCTCTCGGGTGACAGAGTGGGTTCTTCCTGTTTGTCTCTCCGTCTCCCTTTAGTCTGTGGAATAGCACAGCCCTGCATTGCCCCCTCCCACCACCCCAAGTCCTGCCTTCACCCCCCGGCTCTCCACCCCAAGTCCTGCCTTCACCCCCCGGCTCTCCACCCCAAGTCCTGCCTTCACCCCCCGGCTCTCCACCCCAAGTCCTGCCTTCACCCCCCGGCTCTCCACCCCAAGTCCTGCCTTCACCCCAGCCCTGCTACCTGATGGGAGACGTGTCTGTTTCCTCTGACTGGGTGAAATATAATATTAGGCCTCATGACGATGAGCACAGGAGACAAGGAGGGAGGGGGAAGAGAGAGAGAGAGAGACATAGAGACAGAGAGAGAGAGAGAGAGAGAGAGAGAGAGAGAGAGAGAGAGAGAGAGAGAGAGAGAGAGAGAGAGAGAGAGAGAGAGAGAGAGAGAGGGTGAAAGTTATAGACAGAAAGAGTCCAAAAAAGAAAGGGCTAGGATTCGAAAATTGATGGATAGGTTGAGAAATGGAGAGAGAGAAACAGAGGGGGTGATAGAGAGGGGGGGGGAAGAGAGAGAGCTAAGAGTGCTGGGCGATGACACAGACACATGCAGGCTCTAACGAATGTGTGTTGCTGCCCAAGCTGTGCCCGCGAGGGCCGGGAGCTGCGAGGTGTTGACAATGATTGACAAGGCTGAGAGCCACTCAGAGCCTCTCAAGCTCAGCTGGACGGACGGCCCGGTGTGGCGTTCTGCCGGGGCACCATGGCGACCAGGCTGTTGTGTGTGTGTGTGTCAGAATTCAGACAGACAGACATACGAAAGGTTGTGATCACACTGGCACCAAGGGTACAGCAGTGCCAATCTGCCACCCTGGCCAGCATCCCTGGGAATGCAGTGTTTACATGTGTATAGTGAGCGAGATCAAAAGAGTGCGTGTGTGTGTGTGTGTGTGTTGGAGCCCGACGATGCCTAAAGAGCCTGTGGTCCCGTGAGATGAGCTGAGAGCCGGGCAGAGCAGAGCTGTGGAGCCCCGAGCTCCATTACCACCTCCGCTTTCAGGCTGGTCTGTTGGCTCAGCAGCAGTCACTTATACACCGATCAATGCAGGGGGGGGGGGGGGGGGGGGGATTGGACCAAACGTCTCCAGCGCTTCCAGCCAGCCCTCCTGCCGACAAGTACTGCAGCCCGGTAGGAGAGAGACAGCAGCCCTGCAGCCTTACTGGCCCTTCACGCAGTCCCAGGTCACATGGGGCATGGTTATCTGCCGAGGGTACCGTCCTCTCAGATTGACCGGTGTTACCGAGCAGGAACGAGGCACAAACGTCTGGGAGGGCAGCCGTGTTTGTTTCCAGTGGCGGAGGATGGATTGTTCATGAGGAGGGTTTGACCTGAAGCCCCCCCTCCCCCTCCCCCCCACCCTCCCCCCCACCCCATTATGGTTTGACCTGATGGGGGTCACCAGTTGATGGAAAGCCCATTAGCCTTGGTTCTGCTGGACGGCCACGCATTGGATTACATGAGGTAGACTTGTTTGGTCTAGACCTTAATTCCAGTTATCAGACAGTCAACCAGATTGACAGACAAGGGCAGCACGCATTGTGTGTGTGTCTGCGGAAGCCTGATATTATCGGATCACAACGTGCAGCTCAGCATAACGTGCCGTCTTTCCTGAGTACCAGCGCGGCGGCGAAAACAAACGGTCGGCTCGCATGAACGGAATGACCCCGCCGTAAATGTTTTCCCAGAAACACGCCATCACAGAGATGAACTCCGTCGGGGGCTTGCGGAAGCACAGGACCTCATGGGGACGGGGGACGGGGGGGGGGGAGGGCTGTTTTGGTGTCCGCCCTTTCTTCAGACACACACAATTCAACCACGGGTTGCTTTCGTGTAGAACTCTCCAAGGCCGCAAACTAGTAGAGAAGAGCAATCTATGTCAGACTAAGGCAGAAGCTGATGAGAAGGTGCCAATCTGGCATGCTGGATGACAGACGACCTGACGGGCAGACCATAATATGTAATGAGACAGTTTCTCTAAGACAGTGGGGAGTAACCTTGGAAACCAAAAGGGCACTTGCTCTCCACCTTTCCTGTTGACACTCTACACCTTGTGACTTGATATTCCATTCAGACAAAGCCACGCGCAGTGGTCATCGAACGACACCACGGCTGTGGGGTTCACCAAGAGCGGACAGGATGAGGGGCTTCTTGTCCTAGAACTGAACACGTTCCAGAGCAGGCAGGTTTTTCTTTGGGCAGTTCAGTTGCTTGTTGGTATTCTTCATGTTTCTTGGTGTTACCTGAACGATTGAACTCAGGATCAATAAAGTGACTTGAACTATATTGAACTAAACAGAATCTGCCGTTTGCCATGGTTATGGTTGAGAACTGACTTGCATGTGTGTGTGTGTGTGTGTGTGTGTGTGTGTGTGTGTGTGTGTGTGTGTGTGTGATGAGCGGCGAGGAAACGGAGGTGGTTGCCATGGCGACAGATTCAGGCGAAAAAGAGTGCCTGGGTGGAGATTTTTTTTCTCCTGTGATTATAGGCCTTCACAGAATAATCGCTACACTCATGGTACAATTATGACACTCAATTTCACTAAATCCGGTTTGTACCATTGGGTATCTTCTGTCCCAGTTGTGAGACGGCCTTGGGCTGAGTGGGTGCCAGATATGTCTCCTTTTATCCCCCAACATGGGCTTGGTTTCTGCTGCAGTCGACCATCTTCCGTGCTCATGGTGCTGTGCTCAACCGTCTGCTGTGCACAGACGGTTCTGCGGGATGTTATTGGCTATCTGTGCCCCTTGACCCCTGGCCTGAAACAGAGCAGAGACCTCTGGGAATTGCAGGCCAACATTGTCTTAACAAAATTCCATCTTGATGAGTTTCAGGCTCTAATGTAGTCCAGAGAGTCCATGATGTGCCCGAGGCTCTTACACAGACGAACGGCATGATATTCTTTATACTCTGATATTCTATATCGTATCGTAACATGAACCTAAGTTTCAGGGTCTATTGTATCCTCTCTTTCCGTCTCCTGACCTCGCTGGTTTATTCAAAAATGTCTTTCCCTTTTGCTTTGCTTCTTTCTTTCTCTCCATTCATCCCCCCATCCCTGCCAGGCACAGATCACAGGCACAGATCACCTTACACTCTCCTGTGTTTCATGTCCATGTGGGAGAACAGAGGGGGTGGGAATATTCCACCCCAGACTCACATACGCCTACAGTACACACACACTCACCCCCCCCCCCCACACACACACACACACCACACACACATAGTGTTATTAAGTCTGGGAGAGGAACTGTTTTCTCATGGAATGGAAGGAAAGAAAAGGGGTGGGTTGGATGATTCAAATGACACTCGGGTCCTCTTTGAGCTTCTAGGCCACAGTATCTGTCAAAGTGACTTTTTACCATGAATGCCGTGGTAATTCTCCAAAGAGACTTTCTCAAAGAAATGTGGTTTTACAAGGGAGAGAGAAAGGCAAATGTTGTTGTGACTTGTTCTTAGAGAATGGAACACTGGCCGTCTTGGTATTTCGGTGGGAAATGAATTGACCTTGAACATGGTGTGAAAAGGCCCAGTCGCTTTACTCACAAACACTGAGAAGAGATTGGGGCTTTACATTAGGCTGGAGGCTTTGATGTGGAATTGCTTCCAATCTGGGCCACAACGTGGAGCTTTCCGGAGCCAAGCAGGCCTGCTCCACAGTAGTGGATAATATCACTCTCTCTTTGGGTCTGGCGCTTTCTCTATCTCACTGACTCCCTCACATTCAGTGTTCCACTTGAAGTAGGCCAAAAAGATGTCCCCCTCATGAACCATTGTTACTGGGTGCTTACACAGACTGTAAGGATATACCAGACGGGGTTGGATCCAAGCGCAGAGCGCAGATTTATTAGAATGGTCGGACAGGCAAAGGTCGGTACACGGTAGACAGGGCAATACAGGAGATCCAAAAACGGAGTTAGAAAACTAAGGTAAGTAACAATAGAAGTAAACTCGACAAGGCTCGGACTGAACTGCAAAACAAGATCAAGACTTCGCACCGGACAATCCACAAACAGACACTTAATACTAAAACTAAACAAGACACAGGTGTAGCCGATTGTCCTAATACTCCGGGGATGCCGAGCGTGGCAGGCCTATTAGCTGCGGAAGGCTCTGGCGTTACACAGACTCCTCCAGGGACTCCTGCCTGTACGGAGCCTCCCCACCAAGCTGAGCAATATGGTCGCTCTGTCACCTTTGTCCCACATCCAGTGGGGGGGGACTTGTGGAAGGCCTGCAGAAGTCAGGCAGTTCAAGGACGTTTCAGCAACAACAACAACAACCACCACCCCTGGACAGGAGTCAAGGTGGCGGAGTGTGTTGCTCCATTTTCTGAGGGTGGGGGGGGGTCAAAGGTCAACGTGAGGGCAGGAAGTGTCGTCGAGGTGACTGGTGTCTGTGCAACAATAGATAAAAGCCTCAGCAGGATTAGAAATAGGACGGACGAGAGAACCAAAACAAGCGACCCTCAAACAAAGACCGCCCCCCCCCCCAACGCACACTGCAAAGGATTAAAGTGGACTTCCTGTCCTATCTTTCTCAACCCAGCCATGTTTCGCTTCCCATGTCCTTGTGACATCACCGCAGAGGGGATCCTAGTCAGGGATTGGCCGATGGGGGTATTTTTAGATGTATGGAGGTCTCGTGGCTACAAAAGTAAATCAGTGTAACTCCCCTCCAGTTTCGCCTCAAAAACCCAGCAGGTCATTGATTAGTACCCACTGGAAAAGGTGGCTGGGGGGCGGGGAGGGGGGGGGGCGTTTTCAGAAACAGGTTCGGTTGGACCAGTCTGAACCTTGGGAAGGCTCAACAAAGCTCTCTCTGTGGAAATGCTGACCAGCTGCAAAGCTGTGTTGGAGGATAGGTCGTATTTTTACTCTACCGTATTTGTTTGGATTTCTCTCGTCTTCTGTTGACTCGTCTGCTCACCATCCCTGACAAGACGGGGCCCGGCGCTGGCCTGCTGGTCGGACCTCCTCTATTTGGCGGGGTTCTCCCAGAAGCAGATTAGCCTTAGTCTTGGATTAACACCACAGAATGTTTGTTGTAATCCAGCACTAAACCTAATCTAGTCTATTGTCCAGTCTGGCTCTGAGCAATTGGGAAATCTCTTTTTCCTGCCTTTTTTATGATTGCAGTTTCAGGGGAAGACTACCAGAGTGTGTCCACCTTCCTTGGTCCGTTCAGTCACCTTTTCCCTCTCTCTCTCTCTCCCCCCCCCAGACTCGTACTCAGCAGCGGGCAGCGAGGGCAGCATCTCTACCTCCGTGGCGTCCCTGCCCCCCCAGGCCTCCAGTAGCTCCGCCCCCAGCTCCCCGGCCTCCCGCCGCTCCGTCAGCACCCTGAAGAAGTGGCTGACCAATCCTGTGCGCAAGCTGAGCGCCGGCGCCACCAGCGTGGGCGGGGCCAAGGGGGAGCGCCACTGTCCGCAGGCTGGAGGGCAAGCCCCCTCCGCTGGCCCCGTGCAGCCGCAGCCTGGACCAGTGCAGCCCCTCCGGCCCTGACGAGCCCCTCACAGTCCTTCCCGTCACCCGCAAACAACTGGTGAGCACCGGGTACCGTCACACTCTCGCGCTACAGGGCACTAGGACATGCTACCAGCACACAACACACAACAGGCTACAGATATACATTGTGCAACATCTGTAAACATCGCTGTACTGAACCAGTACAGCAATGTACTGGTTCTGTTGTGTGACTCAAAACGGCTGCATATAGATAGGAATCTTCTAGAATCTGCTAGAAAGTTCTACCCTATGCTATGGCCTATATGTAAATACCTAAAGGTAAAATGTGTGTATTATTTGTGTAAGAACACTTTGGTAGTTGTCCCAAACATCTTCAGTACCTGTTACAGACAGACCACATTCCTTGTAAAACATTTTGAGGATGTCAAATATGTTGACATCATCAAGCAAATACTAGCCTGCTGCTTCTAAACCTGGCATGGTATATGTACGTGGTACACCGCCTTGCTTAGTAAGACATCCAAAACAACTTAGGGCTGCAATGTTGAAGCATTGGTGTACCAGGCTTGATGATGACGGGGATCATATAACAATTCCAACCGTGCTAGCTCACTCCTGTGGATCTAACCGGCGGTCTTGCCTCATGGGCATAAAACGTCGACGTGGCGTTAATGTTTACTCAGCGTGGCGTTGGCGTGGTGCTTCTGCTCTTTTCCTGCTGCAGGAGTGGAGGGGTGGCCTGGCCAGTCCTGAGGACCTGTCTCCTGGCATGCTGCAGTCTCCCAGCTACCTAGCAGACTCTTTACAGGGCTGCACACTGCTGACTCATCCACAGGTGAGGCCCCTCGCGTGAATGCACACACGCACACTCCCCAGTCTGATGATGGATTAGAATTTCGGTCATGATTCACAGATCAGACAAAGGAAAGATTTACCTCAAGGGACCAATGCCAGAATTTCCTGTCCGGTGTTGCTTAACATAAACCCTTATTTAAAGCAATACCATCAGTACAAACAGGGAACCGTGATATAGTGTTCTGAATGTGAACCAGGGGTTAAGGAATAGTAAGAAGATGGATGGAGATGGCATCAGCAAATGATAAAATGATAGTTTGTGCTCCATTTGTGCTGGTTTGTGCCATTATCATTTTTGTGCTGCTGTCCTTCAGATATTAAAGAATATTTTATAGGTCATTCTGAGATCACTTAGCCCCCCAACATGCTCCAAATTCATTGTCTTGTTTGTTTGCATGTCCTTCGTTTGTGCCACAAAACAATTAATTTGTTTTTTTAAATATTAGACATATTAGACCCCCCAACATGCTCCGAATTCACCCAGAATAGTCTAGAACAAACAAGACAGTGAGCCCTGAGGACGCTTTCTTGTTAGATGAAGAAAATAAATAACCAAGCTCTTCCTTTCTTCATCAAACTTTCATAAAATGTTATCTTGTGGCAACATTTGATGTCCAAACCTGGGTTTTAGTCAGACCATGGTAAAAAAAGAAAGAAAACATGCCAAAACTGCTCAAAATACTTCAGGGTGCGGGACAGCTTGATTTAGTTCACACATGAATTGAAACCAGTAGAACAGTCCTTCAAGATACACATAGCACACTTCGAACTAGAAGTGTTGAATTTATGTGTTTGGCCCATATCATTGGACTGGATATGTTCTGGGTCAGGAGAGATAAGGTACTGGAGGGAGGTAAATTGGTGGTCCAAAAAGCAAAACAGACAGTCTTGGCACTACAGCTAGCCTCACGAGGTCTCCACTCTGGCTCTGCCTCCACTCTGGCTCTGCCTCCACCCTGGCTCTGCCTCCACTCTGGTTCTGCCTCCACTCTGGTTCTGCCTCCACCCTGGCACTGCCATGAACCTGATTCTGCCTCAACTCCACCCAGTACTTAAGTCTTTAGCGTCAGAAATAATATCAAGTCATAAAAAGGGTTATGAGATGAAGTGAGAGAGACAGAGAGAGAAACGGAGACAGAGAGCGATGAAGGTATCTGGGTCACTCGTCTCAGGGTCGTGCTAACCACAGCGCTGCTTCTTTCACTGCCCTGTACTCACCAATCCCTGGAGCTCAGATGTCTGGAGTGTGGTAGGGTACATTCCTGTAGTTTACCACAGTTTCTCTCCTGAAACCTCTCTTCCTCCTGGCCTTACAGTGGGACATGGCCTCCTTGAGAAGGCTAGTTTGGTGTGTTTATTGTGTTTATTGTTTATTGTTTATTCATACGATGGAAAATGCTGGGAAGGGTGGCGTATTGGAAGCAGTGAGACTTTTCTGCAGGGCCAGGCAGGCTACAGTTCACTGTTATTTAGCCCTCAGACAGTTTCCTTCCTCTCCCAGAAACCTGTTTGTACACCACCAAGGTCCAAGATCAAGAAAAGAATCGTAAAAAAACAAAAACAAAGTTGAGGAAAAAAAACGAAAGAAAAAGGAAGAGTTAGGAACAGCCTCCCCCTCCCCCCAACCCCCCTACCACCCCCGCTCGCACCCCCCCCTAACACCCACCACCCCCCACCCCCAAACAAAAGCACATTTTCCAGCAGGAAAAACAACAGACGTGATCTCAGGTTTTATTAAAACTTCGTGCAGATTTTCGACTTTGGCTTCTGGGTAGAAAAACAAAACAAGCGACTAAAAGGGAGCAGGAGAGCTGGGAAAGAGGGGGAGGTGAGGGGGGGGGAGGGGGGGAGGGAGAAGAGGGATCTTTCCTGTGGACTTCACCAGAGCACATCTGGAAGTGATCAGGCAGTCAGTGGAGACTTGTCAGCCAGGCTGGAGCTCCCCATACTGGGGCATCCTGGGCCCACACTGACCCCCCCCCCCCCCTACCCAACAATATACAATACAAAAACAGCACACACCTTGGACATACATGACCCCCTCCAAAAAAGAAAAATAAATAACGAAATGTGTCATGGGGTGGACACGTTTGGACAACGTATGAAGACAGAACAAAACGAGCTGTACGACTGCAGACAAGTTCCTGGGGGTGGATACTTATGTGGTGAGCCAACTGTAGATGAACCAGTCGAACCAGGCCTCAAGGCAAGTGCCCTCCATCCGTGTCAGAGGAGTCAGGGGATTAGGATAGTGTTTGACTTTGTCTAGGGTGGGGAGAATGCTCTGGATCTGTTGGCCATACACACACACACACACACACACACACACACACACACACACACACACAGGTGCAGAGAGAAGGACACTCCCAGAGGTTTACTCAGTAAAAACGGAATGAAAAGGTCAAAAGGAAACTCATGAACCTGAACTAGAATAAAGAGGTGAGACTTTCATGACAAAACAAAGATTAAGATGAATTGATGGGTCGGTCAACAGTCTTATCTCAACAACAAAATATCTCATGCATATATGCGGTCATGCGGTTCAGGAACTTAATGAACTGCCCAAGTTTGTGCAAGCAAACTCACCACAAGTTGAGCTACTTTTGAAAACATGATCCTTATTGCGTAACTATGATGTCGATTCTGTGTTATTTTGCCGATTGCGGACTTGAGGCATGTTCCTGTATTCTGTTTTAAGTTGTGAGCGGGACAATTCAGTCATGCTGTTGTAACCATGCGAAAAGAAATGTTGTGTGTGTCGTACGACAACGCCAGGTGTCTAGTCCGTGGCTTTTGCTCTCTCCCTCTACCTGCTTTCACTCACTCTCTCTCTCTCTCTCTCTCTCTCTCTCTCTCTCTCTCTCTCTCCTTCGCTTCCTCTCTGCATCCCTCGGTTAATGTATTGTCCCTGTCCACATCCCCACGTCCGCTCTCCCTCGTCACCTTGGCAACCTGAATTATGACTGCCTCTCTCCCTCTCTCCCTCTCTTTCCTCTCCCTCGCCCGCCCGCCCGCCTCCGGCCGCACCGAGGGACGGCACGCGCGTCCTAACCCCCCCGTTTCCCCCCGTTTCACCAGGACACCCAACCCACCAACGCCTTGCTCGAGGACGACGGCTCCGTCCTGATGGACGACGCCTCCAGCCAATCATCGGCCGTGGCCGACACCGAGGAGGAGAGGAGGAGTGCCTTAGAAAAAAGCATGTAGGTGGCTCATCTGGACAATAAATTCTCTGTGCCAAATACTATTTTTCAGCCCCATAGCAACCACGAGACACAATAAGCTCACTGAACAACAGCTGCAGCTGCCACAGTATAATAGCACCATTTATTTGCAGTGACCTATCAATGAACGCTATTTGTCCCCGCAGTGGGAACGGGAGTGAAATGCACTGAGATAAGGGTATTGTGAATACAAGTCAGGCTGTTCTTCGTCCGTGCAGGTACGTGCTGACGGAGTTGATCGAGACAGAGAAGCTGTATGTGGGAGACCTGGCTCTCATCGTGGAGGTACAGTACCCACGGTCTCACACCTGTGTACAGGATAAACACAAGCGCATGTGGGGGCCCACACACACACACACACACACATGTTCACAATCCCTCCCCATGCGTGCTTTGGTTGGACTCTTCTCTTGTTTCGGTTTGTAATACCTGAAAGATGTTTGATGAATACGAGGTGAAATCGAATCCTCTGCAAAAAGTAATCCCCCATTTCAGTCGGACTTTCATTTCATTCCTGCTGTGAAAAAGTCAATGGAAGGCCGGTGTTGTTTGCAGCTATGTCGACTGAGCTCTGTTGCGTATTATTCTGCAGTGACAGACAGTCTGCAGGTAAGAATGAGCCGGCTATCTAAGTGTCTTTCTGCTCTCGCCACAGGGCTACATGGTCACCATGAGCTCCAGAGGAATACCCGAAGACATGAAGGGAAAAGACAAGATTGTGTTTGGGAACATTCACCAGATCTTCGACTGGCACAAAGAGTGAGTGTTGGCTAGTTGGAGGCGATGGCTGTCCGGTACAGATGTAGGGAGGTGTGTGTGTCGCACGTGTGGCTCGTCTGCGATGGGTTACAGTGCGTCGAGTGGCAGGGTGCGTCGGAAGAGTGTGTTATGTCCATACACACACTGTCCTACACACCACACTGGTGAGTAGGCCCCTAACTGTGCCTATGCATTTGTGTGTGTTTGTCTTCCTTTCTGTCTAGCTATTTTACGGCCGAGCTGGAGAAGTGTGTGTCTGAACCAGAGAGACTGGCCCAGCTCTTCATCAAACACGTGAGTCTGGCCTGACGCGTACACACACACACACACAACCTTGTCAGCCAGAGGCGTCAACTCTCGCTTCGCGGCCGCGTTTGGTGAGGGGAGTTAACTGTACTAAGAAAAAAAAGAAGAAGGAAGCTTCTGGTGTTTATCCGCCACCGTGGTATCTCTCTCCTTATCTCTCTCCCTCTCGATCTCTCCCCTTCGGCCCGCTCCCCGCTCCCCCCTTTCCCCTTCCCTGTTATTGATACGCCCCAGGCAGAGCTTGGCAGCACTGTTTTCACAGCCACTGGGACCAGCCCTGCTCCCCACTGGGACACTCCGTACAGGAAACCCAAACAGAGACAACACCGGCCCTGACAAAGACCGCAGGAATAAGACCAGCAATAATAAACAGCTGGCTAAGCCGTTTGATATGGGAGGGCTATTTTCTGATTGTTCCCCAAAAAAAAGAAGAAAAAAGAAAGAAACTGAAGGGAAGGGAAGGCTTGCCTAGCATACAGAGGAGAGCCGGCGTAGCGAGGGGAAGGAAGACTCGCTGCAAAGTTTGCTTCCGGAAGCGGAGCAGGCAGTGGACGGGGATAAAACCCAGACCTCGGTTTCATTCGATTTGAGCTAATCGGTTCAGCGGTGGCACATGCGGTGGCACATGCTGTCGAAGCTGTAACGTGACCAATTTTGGTCCGGACGAAACGGATTCGGTTCAAATCTCGGCGCGTCTCTTCCTGCCCTCCTCCCCCCTTCTCTCTTTGGGCTCTTGAAACAGTTCGGTAAGACGGAGCCCTCTGGGTAAAGGACTCAAAAGGCCTGAGGAGGAATAAAGAGACTCGTAACTGAATCTAAGCATGGTGTCAAACTGGGAAAACAAGCAGAGTGAGGCCCGTATCAGCCGTAATCAGAAGCAGAGATGAGGTGAGGCTGAGGCAGTCTCACCACACGTGCACTCTCACAGTACTGTACACACATCCACCCCAAAACCTCCCGCTGAAAACATCAAACAGTTCTGCAGTAGAATTAAGCCCAGCAGGCACTGCAGTGTGACGTCGCGAGCAGGTTACCGGTATATTACATCGAAATCCATAGCTTTATTACGTACAGTACGTACATGTTGTCTGCGTCTAATCTCTTACATAACCCCGACATTACGCAACATCTGCACACAAGAATGATTTTGGAGTTGATTCCAAACCGTTTTACAGGATCACAAACTTCATAAAAGACATTATGAGGACATCTGCACAGCCGACATGTGCCCTCTTGGTAGGGCAGGTGCATCCTTTCAACCACGGGCCAAACATCTTTACCTTCATAGAAACCTTAGGTTTTGAGGCATATCATATTGCATGTATGCCTGTAAATAATATAAGCTACACAATGTTTTGGGGTACAAGATGATAGTTTATACAGTAGTAATTCTCGAATGGCATAATGGCATGGCATCAGGATAGAGCACAAATGATCTTCAACCACCTTTCCAGGAACGACCTGTGTGTGCTTTATGCTTTATTTACAAGTTGTCTAAGCCTCAGTCCAGGCCGAGGGCAGGTGGTGGTTTCAGAGACACAGGAATGGGCTGGGTGAAGGATGCAGCTGAGAGCTCCAGCTCTGGAACGTTCTGGAACACACTGCAGTAGTGGGGCTCCGGTTACATTGAGGATCTCCTGGCTAAATTATACATGGTGTGCTACTCGTTCACATGTAACTCCCGGGGCTGCGCTCTGCCCCCAATTAGTCTCACAAAACTAGCCCGGTTAAACAGAACCGGCTTCGAAACCACCGGCTTTGACAAATACTTGTCTCGCTAATACTTTTCATCGGAAATGACATCAATAAGGGATGCAATGCAACACCGATTTCGTTCGCGTGTTGATTTCCATCCAATGTCAGTCATTTCTCTCAATCTTGGACGTAGTGGGTGAAGAGAGATCCATTTTCCCCTGCTCAGATTGAGCGTGAGGATGGTGTGTTGACGCGTGTTTGCCGTTGTGTTCTGCAGGAGAGGCGTCTTCACATGTATGTGGTGTACTGTCAGAACAAGCCCAAGTCAGAACACATCGTCTCAGAGTACATTGAGACCTACTTTGAGGTGAGCAACATTACACACACACACACACACACACACACACACACACACACACACACACACACACCATGGCCCCACTAGGATGGCAATAGTTAGAACAAACTAGCTATTACACAAGCACACACAATGTAATATCATTGCAAGGATAAGGAATGAATGGTTACATCACGATGCCAAGTGGATAGAAAAATGTTGAGCAGATATAATATTGACTATTTCGCTGGATACATGTTACAGTGAGTCTTGTTTCCGGAGAATCAGCTGTAGAGTTGTGGTGTATCACGTCAGGGCACACAGGGGTATGAATAACATTGAGTGAGAAGAATCTTTTATTTACGTGTCACCAAACCCTACATTTATGGTTTTTTATGTGGAGACTAGAAACACGTCATGCTCCAGTATATCATGTCGCATGAAGTTCTGAACGCATCATGTTTCTTCTTCACGTCTTCTGTCAGGAGCTCCGTCATCAGCTGGGCCACAGGCTGCAGCTCAACGACCTGCTCATCAAGCCTGTCCAGAGGATCATGAAGTACCAGCTGCTGCTCAAGGTGAACCACAGGCCACCGGCCGGCACACACACACACACACCGCACACGCCCACACACGCCCCGTGCACACACACACAAACCCCATGCCCACACGTACACCAGCCACGCACATACACACACCGCGCACACACATACACACACTGCACGCGCACACATCTCAGCCCCATGCCTGCCTTCTGTCACATGGAATGACCTGCCACAGGGCTAGGACAGACTGTGAACAGACCCACACATCCACACACACGCACACACAGGCTGCCTCAAGGGTCAATAGCACTTCACACAACAAAGTAACACCTCCTCAGTCTAATTCAATGTGGAAACGCACATGAAATAGAGTAGAACGTGTCGGCTTAAAACATGTTTGTTAAATTCGATGGATCGTGCCAGCCTTCAGCCGGTGCACCTCCCCGGTGCAGGTTAAGGACTGAAATAACCCCATTAAACCATCTCCCAGCTGTCCTCGCCTCCCCATTACTAGTAAACGTCCATTGTTGTTAACCGTGATGTCGTAATGGTGCTGTGTTCATGTCAACAGGACTTCCTGAAGTATTACACCAAGGCTGGGATGGACACAGAGGAGCTGGAGGTGGGGGCTCTCAATCCACACATGCTACATTCACTACTGGCTACGTTCTCTTTGAAACCATTGAGAAAGAGCGTGTAGTGATACTGTTTCAGTCTTGTGTACGCCTTTGCCGTAGGTAAG
The DNA here is from genome assembly GCA_023658055.1 of Thaleichthys pacificus. Taxonomy (NCBI): domain Eukaryota; kingdom Metazoa; phylum Chordata; class Actinopteri; order Osmeriformes; family Osmeridae; genus Thaleichthys; species Thaleichthys pacificus. The sequence goes on from CM042863.1 coordinate 5,039,025, forward strand.
GAAGTGAAGTAGATTCGCAGTCGGTGCCGTAACACTAACCCTCTCTCGTTGTCCGTCTCTCTTCTGTCATAGAAAGCCGTCGAGGTCATGTGCTTTGTGCCCAAACGCTGCAATGACATGATGAACGTGGGTCGACTACAAGGCTTTGAGGTACCAGCCAATGGACTAGAAGATTTCAACTCCTCGCCCCCAAAAACACGATCCTGTGAGAGTTTATATTTTCTCCCGTGAACCAATGGCTGTCTTCTAACTTTGTGTCCCCAGGGGAAGATCACGGCCCAGGGGAAGCTCCTTCAGCAGGACACCTTTACCGTTATCGAGCAGGACAGCAGCTTCCTGTCCCGCGCCAAGGAGAGGCGGGTCTTCCTGTTTGAGCAGCTGGTCATTTTCAGCGAGCCAATCGACCGCAAGAAAGGTTTCTCGTTGCCGGGCTACATCTTCAAGAGCAGCATTAAGGTTAGTCTCTTCTCTAACCCTCTTAGATTCCAAATGCTCCATACGCAAATGAAAGAGCTGTCTGGTTGACAACGGTTGTTAAAAAGCAACCTGTGTTTCTGGACAATTAAAACGATTTCACACAGATAATGAGTTACAGAATAGACACAAACACGAAGGGTTACGCAACCGGTTGTGCGATGACGAAGCCCGGTTTTCTTGGAATTCGTGCATCGTGTTCCCTGCGCGAGGCGTTTAATGACCTGCACCGCACAAGGTCCTCTCAGCAGATGCTAGTCAGATGGGATTTGTTCCAGGTGAGCTGTCTCGGGGTGGAGCCCAGCGTGGAGGGGGAGCCGGGCCGCTTCGTGTTGACGTCTCGTGGGACTGACGGCAGCGTGGTACGCTTCCAGCTGCAGGCTGCCTCGGCCGAGGTGGCCACGGCTTGGGTGGACGCCGTGGGGCACATCCTGGAGACCCAGCGCAACTTCCTCAACGGTAGGAGAAGAAAACCTTCATAACCGACCTTGACCAGACCGTTCAGGGGCCTTTCATCTTTAACACTGAGAGACTTTTACCGGTCAAGTAATAAGAGCCGATGCGCTCTGCATGAAGGGTGTGAAGGCAACCTAGAGGGCTGACTGAGGGGGTTTAACTGGGCTGGACACAGTCCATAAAATCCCAGCACTGATTTGACCTCAAAACAGATGGAAGGATTAGACAATCAAGCTTACAGGAAACGCGGGGCAGCTTTTAAAGCCTTTCTCCCTGTCAATCTCTGCTCCTCTCTGTCTCTCCTCACAACATCCAGCCCTGCAGTCGCCTATCGAGTACCAGCGGCGCGAGAGCAAGTCCAACAGCCTGGGCCGCAGCATGAGGCCCACCCTGTCCTCCACCGCCGCCCTGCGGCCTCACTCCTCCGCCTCCATCGACCGCCAGCGCCTGCCCTGCCTGCGCTCCTACAACACCTCCCTCCCCACCCTCTACCTGCCCAGCCAGGGCCAGAGCCAGGCCCCCGCTGACAGACACCGCGAGGTGAGGGCCCGTGTTGTGACAACAAACAGAGAGAGGCTGTCGGGGCCCGCTGGGCCAGTCAGACTGGAATGGCCTCCAGCCAAGCCTGACGGACTATATACAGCTGGGACATAGATGGTGTTCACAGGAGATATGGGATACACACTGTAGCAATGACCAGCACAGGTCCGGGTGCACATAGACAGATGGCACATACAACATTGATGCAAATGAGATGAAAGATAGTGGCCCGCAGTCTTGATTTGACAACATTACCAGCACCTACCAGTTCTGAATTGCCTTTCATAAGAGAAACTGTTAGTTGTTTTTCTTCATAGTTGTCTGCTGTCGTTTGCTTTTGTAGTCTACACTGGTCCATAATTGCCAAGCGGAGGTCAACTCCCAGACAGTCTCCCCATCACACATTCAGCTGGCCTTCCCCGACCAGGCTGTGCCGCTCCACTGCCAAACTGGCACCAACGGCTTGTTCGGCCCCGCCATGCAGAACACACAGGTACGAACACACACGCACACACTTAATTACTCAATGAAGTGAAAATGTTTTCTGAGAAACTGATTTACATAGTCAATTGGAATGATACTTCATCATATTTATAGTCTGGGATAACTAGCATTGTCCGTAAGATGAACAGCAAACCAAGCCAACAGACATTCACTTCTGAAGGGAACTAATTGGCCAGTGAAGGAAGGAATATCATTCTAGCGTGCTCATTACTGTTAATTAAAAGAGGAGAGGCTTTAATGAATCTGGTCCATTAGTTCTCAGACATGTGGGGGGGGAAGCCAAAAGGTGTGCTGTTCCACCCCCTGTTGGACAAAATGAAAGGTGGAACGGCAAAGAAACATGGCAAAACACATTTTTATCCAGAAACGGACAACAACTTTAGAGATTGATTCCCCCCAAAAATTATGGCTCAGACTTTTCTATTGCACAATGTTGTGCCGTCGGCACGAGTGTTGCTCAATCCCTCCACAATGGACACACAGCATGCATCCTCATCCATCCATCTTGCACATAGCTGTCACCGTCTGGCTGGGTCAACAATAGGGGCTGTCCTGGGGTCTGGTTCAGAACCATCATGGACTACATCTCCCTCTGTCAACACTGTGCACTTGTCTCTTAGTGGCCTGGCACTAACAGACAGAGCAGTGCTTTGTTGTAGTTTCTGTGTTTACTTAGGCTGGATGGGCTGGGCTCGTAACAAACAGGAAGGAGACCACGCCGGAGGAAGTCAGAGATGCCTATCAAAGGGCTTGATTGTTCTCTTATAGACAAATGGGAGAGATGCATGGAATTGAAGTATTGTTGTGACTAGTTTTGTAAACAGCAAAAACAAATGATAATTTTTGGAACAAAGTTCTTCATAGTCTTCCGAAAAAACTGTTTTTGCTTAATGCCCACAGTAAATATCTGTGGGTATTTGTCACTTTGGTAAAAAAAACAAGTTTCATTTGGATGACTAATACAGTGTCTTCCCCAGCAGAGAGCAGGAGAGGGCTGTCGTAGGGGCCTTCATGAGGCTGGAACCCACACTCCCGTCGGGCCGGCCCCTTCCTCTGGACGGCGCTCCAGCAACCTGACCCAGCTGGCTGAGGACGACCTATGAACTCTGAGGGGGGGTGGGGGGGGGGCGAAAGCTCGGCCTGCTGGTGTCCTCTTCAGCTTCCTGAGACCCTTTGCCTTCTCCCTGATGTTTCCCCCGCAAGCACAAGCCAGGAGAGCGATGAAGAAGTGACACGAACGACTGTGGTTTTCGATTGGGCGCTTGTCAGCTTGAGAGAAACTCCCTTTCACCCCCGCTACTACGTGCTTGACTGTGGTGGAGTTGAGTGGAAGGACGCTCGCCGGACACGTGGGGTGTTGCCTTGGCGATGACCCCTTTTCTTTTGTTTTTTCAAGAATTTCTATATACTGTATATTCTGTCTTTAAAGGGCAAGGTGAAGAAAAAGGACCATTCCTGATTGGGAAGACCACTGGAGGTCGCTTGTGTGAAGTGTATGTGTAAATATGCGCGTGTGTATGTGTGTGTTTGGATGGCGCGTGTGTGTGCAAGTGTCGAGTTTGCACAGGATAGGCAGTGTATCTTGTAAACATGTAGACGATTCCCCTTGCATTCTCTGTTTCCCCCCAAGAGGGACAATGGAAAAGAGTGTGTTTTGACTTCTTTGGTTCCTTCAACCTGCTGGTTCTCTGATTGCCATTCGTGAGGACAAAACACGAGTATTTAGAGGCTAGTCCAACCGTGTCCAAACACTGCGATAGCCCCTCCCACACAAGACAAGCGACCGAAGCAGGGGGCACGCCAAACACACTTGATCTGGATACAGCAGATGTGAAGTCATCCGAATTTCATGCAACAGAACAGAAGCTCCTGGCGTCTGCCTGCGGCGTATCAAAAGGGCGAGAACTCTACCATGCTCTCTTATTCTGTTTGAGGGTTTCCACTGAAGTTGGCTGCTGTTTGATCCACACCAGAAAGGGGGCAAGGGAGCCCCCTAGAGGCCTCGCGCCTGGGTGACGTCACGGGAGGGCCTCGGTCATGAACACGGTAACCTAAAGCTCGTCTCTTGGTTGGACGTGCGACGTGGAATGTGAGAGGGACTACAATGTCTGCGGCCAGAAGTCCAGTCCTCCTGGAGCCTAGGTTGTTATGTCACATGGAACTTTGTTCTTAGCCAAGGTGGGAGTTGTTTGACGTGGTTTCAGATGAAATGTGCTAAAATAGCTAACGGTCCAATCAGCCTTAATCTTTCTATTACTTTTTGCTACCACAGAAAATTCTGCTGAGCCTGCATCTCTAAGCAGCTTTGATTAGACACTATTAATGAACTGGATAATTGGTCGATAAATGGAGAACCTTTTCATAGAAAAATGCTGAATCTGCATGCGACACTTGTGCCAAAAATGAGGGGCTTCAGATTTCACACTCGCCTTCTCAGTTCAGTTACTGTTGCCACTATTGTGTATAGCGAAGACAAAAAAAAACTGTCTTCATAAACTTGAGACCTCTGCTTAAAATACATGTCCAAGTGTTGGTGTTATTTTAGGATTGCCAATTATATTCTCAAATTGCAAACTGAAGCCATGCATCATTGATACAGTATCAAGAGGGAGGGGGTTAGGCAGTCTAAACTCACACCTGTACATTAAGCTGCGTTACTGCTCATGGCCAGTAGAGGGCCCTACAATGCTTTTACACTTCCCCTAGCAAGCAGCTGCATTGAAGATCAGTTGGCTTCAGTATCAATGTACCACAAGCAAACTTTGCCTTTTACATTTGATCCCTAAATAATCCATATTAAACGAGTGATATTCTAAAAACAAATCTGGCGTAAGACTTAATTTGTGATTTCCCTCCTGTTTTACAAACTGTTGTATTTGATTGAATTTTATGATCAAGTATTGGTGTAAGTTACGTAAAGATCCACTACAACCTGGATAAACAGAGAAACTAAAGATCACGGGACAGTATGTTGAGATGCCAAGTTCCACTGAGTAGACTCTGCTATATCATATCAAATAAAAGAAGTGTCTTTTCTGGGAAAATGTTTTGGCGTGTCTTCTTCATGTGTCTGTATCTAAATGCTACGGGTTAGTTAAGGGACTAACCTTATTAGAAGAAAGGAATTCGAATAAAGGAAGTCACAACTGAGTGGATGCGATGGGAGTTCATTTGAACAATTTACTTTAAAAAGAAACAGCCTTCTTCATTGAGAGAAAAGGCATGGAATTTCACGTTTCAATTGACGCCCACCCCCCCCCCCCCCAACCCCAACCCCAAAGAGAAACTTCAAACAGCCCCAAAGACAAAGAGAAGCAACCCCTGGACCAGCAGACATCTGGTTGGTTCAGCCCCGAGAATAAAGGGCCATTCTGCAGCAGTAAAGCCTGGCCTGATCGTAACACGCCTGTGATATATGGACGCCGGGGAGACAAGGGGGCGAGGGTATTAACTTTCACAAGGGTGCAGAATCAAAGGGAGTTCCTGTCACCACCAAGGGGGTCTTAACAACAGGGGTCCCATTCAGAGGGGATTCCTCCCAAGTGCCCTCTGTTGCATCTGTTGACTCGATCTCATGCATTGGGTGAAAGAAAACACTCATTAAAGCCACATGACTGTGAACTTGATTGCAGAAGGCAAGACAACTGCCCCTCTGTCAATGGGCTCAGTATTTACTTTGAGGTGTAAGATCTGACAACATTCTAAACATCCTCTTTCCTTTGTGCCCGCAGATTGCCGCTATTTGTATTCTGAATGCGATCCAATTATCATTGAAATAAAATGAGATGTTTCGTGAATTGAATGCCATTCCTCAATCTTCCCACGTTGGGTGAATTAAACAGTAAGCACTCAACTTTGAATATCTATGACAGAATGTCTTAAGGCAAAGTAAACCATGTTAACACATTTGAAGACGACAATAGAATCTGTTTTGGCACAAAACTATGTTTATTAAAATGTACATGCATTTTTGTTGTAGGGCAAATATACACATTATCTACAAGAGGCTTACACATTTAAATTTCTGTCCTATATTCCACAGCAATGGCAACTCACGCAAGGATTAAATATATTAATCATTTTGCAGATACAAAAAAAGAGTTCATTTTCACGTTCAGCACTGGTCTCATCCTCCACTGGTAGATTCATTAAATACTGTGTTGAATAATCAACAGCAAACAAGGTAATTCAACTGGAAACTACAAACGACTGGAGCAACTCACCTTGTTAGTACGAATACAATGTTCAAATCATTGATGTGGACTTTAGGTTGCATATTGTAAATTCCAGTGGTGAGACAACTCAAAATGTGAAATGTGCATTATCTTATATTCTACATTTTGTTCCTGAGCCCCACATACATTCATCAAATGTATTTAAAACATGTTTAAGTGAAATGATATAGGAAAGCCTTGTACTGCTGCTGATTAAAACAGGCAGGAACGTATCTCTAATGTTGCCTGTTAAACGACTGGAAAGAAAATCAGGAACACTGCTTTGTTATTGTTGCATGACATTCTTAAATTGATAAGTCTCAAAATTCCTTGAACTCAAATAAACTCCTTATCGAGTGTATTGCTCCTTACATTGGTTGTCCTAAAATGCCTCGAAAACACATATTGTGGGAACAACATGATGAGGGATCAGACCAACGCTGAAGTGAAAAGTATGGCTTTGCCTACAGAAATCGAGAAAGAGAAGCTGAGACGATTTCTTATCTTCCTGTCCCCAGTTAGTTAAACACAATCTCCTCATGTCTCTCTCTCTCTCTGTTCAGTGTGATGTGGCCCCCTCTTACTCTCTCTTGATGTTGGTGAGAAGGGGGTCGGAGGAACCGTGCTGGGAGGGCTGTCCAGCCCTGGTCTTCCTGCCCTGGTGGGTCTTGACGTGTTTGGACAGGTGATCGCTCCTCATGAACCTCTTGCCGCACTGCTGGCAGCCGAAGCGCTTCTCCCCGGTGTGCGTGCGCAGGTGGCGCTGCAGCTCGTCCGAGCGCGTGAAGCTCTTGCCGCAGAAGAGCCAGTTGCACACGAAGGGCCTCTCCCCGGCGTGCCAGCGCAGGTGGGCCTTCAGGTGGGACGTCTTCTTGTACACCTTGCCGCACTCGGGGATGTGGCAAATGTGCAGGCGCTTCTTGCCGAACTCCAGCCCGCCGCCGTTGGCCTGGCAGTTGGGGCACTTGCAGCGGCGGCAGCGGCGCGTGGAGCTCAGCAGGCCTTTGGAGGTGCCCTGGAGGAGGGCGGCGATCTGGGGCTGGTGGCCCAGGACTAGCTGCCTGCCCAGGGAGAAGTGGTGGTTGGAGGGGGTGGCGTTAGTCTGGGGGAGGCTCCACCACTGCTGGCCGTCCTCCATGTGAGCCCCGGAGAGGTGGTGCCTGGCAGAGGAGTTCTGGAGGAAGCTGGGGAAAGTCTGCCCCACTGTGTTGTGTTGAGGGTAGTAGGGGCCACTGCCCTGCGACTGAGAGGAGAGCACCTTGACGGGGGAGAGCTCGAATGAATAGGCGGACGGGGGCTCAGCTGGGGGGGTAAGAGGCAGCTCGTGGTGGTGGTGGTGATGGTGGTGATGGAGGTGGGGGTGAGGGCCCAGGCCAGGCTGCATGTTGCCAGGGAACTGGACCTTGGGCACGGTGAAGGTCATCTGGTGGGAGCCCAGGCCGGCGCTGGGGGCCACCTCATTGCTCCAGAGTTGAAACATCCCTGTGGTGGAGCTTACCGCCCCCTCGTAGGGGAACTGGGCACTCTCTGAGGCCACAGTGGCACCCACCTGCCAGGCCTGGCTGCAGGTGGTAGCCAGGAATGACAGGGCGTTAGGGGCTCCCTCTGGGGAGGAGCTGGGAGTGCGGTCCTAAGAAGAAGAAAAACAGAGGAATGCCACATAAGTAAGTATAGCCTACAGTTAAACAAAGTACACAGCAGTAACAGAACATACATTGAAAAAAAGATTCTAAGATGTAAATAGGTTTAATAAATTCTCACCCCAAAGAAATCAATGACATTTATATTAATTAAAAACGGAATAAAATCTACATATTTCTTGGTAAATTAATAAACAGTCCCTAACTAACTAGTAATAAACACATTTTAGAAGGCTTGCACGCAAGTTATTCAAACTCATTCATGAGTTTCTTTATGCAATATGTGTCAACCGAATCAAGTATATTTTCTCAAAATGTACAAACCTGCAAAAATGTATGCAAGAAGTTGTCAGTCCTCTGTATAGTCAGCGCAGCCATCTGTCCACGCGCTCCGTGTCTCCGCACCTGCAAGACGAGCCGCGAGGAGAGGCAGCGACGCACGAATTAAACCAAGTACAAGCAGCTGTGAAGGGAAGTGATTCACACGCACTCAGGTCCAGAAGGACCGCCAAACTGAGCAGTCCGAGACTGAGCACGAATAATCCAGTAATTCAAGTTTTCCTTGTTGCGCTTGGCAACAATTTTAGAGGTCTGAGAAGACGAACTCTTTCCAGTATACTTTGTTTCCAAACCATTCGCCTGCATACGACGAGAGTGCCTTGTGAAGTGCGAGGAAAGTATCGCAATAAATCCTCTGGATCATTTCAAACACGCCTGGGCTGCATCTTCTCTTTATAGAGAGAAAAGGTCCTCTCAACGGGGTCTCTTAAGTATGTTCCAGGAGAACCAGTCAATAGAGAGATGTGAGGGAGGGAAGGGGGAGGAGGGAGGGGGGGGGGGGTTACATTGACAGTTTGGTGAGGGGGTGGGCTGCTGATAATTTCACTCCATTTCAACCAAATGCTGACCCCAGGAAATAAACCCTTCTGCCATTGTCTTGAAAAAGTTTAAGGTCACGGAGATCCGCAGTGTCAAAGTAATTGTGAATGAATACAATATAAATACGAGTTCAGATCACGCTTTTTTTCTACTATAACCACGTAAAAACAAGACTTTACTTTGCCTTAATACAGCAGGCATAGTGGAATATATGGTAGGATTAAATTGATTAATTGGCATAGGCTACAGAACGTTGTCCAAATTAGTATAAAAAAAACAGTAGGCCTATATGAATTGTAAATAATAAAAAATGTATAATTGAAAATATTTGATTAGCAGTGAACTCAAAATCAGTTTGCCAAGAGTGATTGAGTGAATTGTGTGCCTGGCATTACTGTTACAGAAGTGGACTATCCACCATCACATAAGATTGAAAAAAAACTTATGGTCACAATATAACTTTATATCTGACACAATCAAAACATTTTTAATTACATATGGGGGACTAGGGATTAATTTAATTGACTGTGGTTCACTCTTCTCTAGACAGTGTCCTGGGAGATTTTAGGCGGTGACCCAAGCAAGTCACAGCACCCTTGCATGAAATGTTTACCCTCACAAAGCTAATTGATAAAACCTAATCAAAGGCTCCTGGGTTCTCACTGGTGGGTGACATGTCAAATAGCCCTGCATGACATTCTCACATTTCAGGGTTCAAGCAGAGGCCACCTCAGATCACACCCATTTAATGCAGATTGAGGTTTAATCTAATTCTGTAAGTCTGTTCACCATTACAATGTTAAGAGCTTAAATCCAAGCCGGGAACTCATTTCTCATGTAAATAGCAGAGCTTCAGTCCTCTGCTCCCATCCTAACAGGTCGGGATTCTTATTCAAAGAGAGGCTGATTGAACTTTGTCAGTTCTTTTTATCTGACCTAAAATATCTTTAACAATCTAAATGAATCTGTTATATAAAAAAGACATATGCATGTGAATTTATCCAACATAACAGTTTATTGCAAATAAAAACGTACTTCTTTTTGTAGATTAAGATACTATATATTTGTGTGATAATTTAGAGTTACGCATCATTCGAACAAGGATGTTTAAAAACAAAACTACTGATGCACATACATTCTGAAAAATTATGTTGTGTAAATTAGCTATGACATTGAATACAGTGAATGTAGATCCCATTCTGGATCTCAGTATAAGGGTCTTTTTTAATTGATTGAATAAACACTACATGATATTAATTGGTGATATTTTTGACACATCTCGTTTAAAATCTCTCCATAATATTTTACATTCACAGAGGGTATTTATATCTAAAGAGCTGGTTATAAACTCCCTAAGCAACCTCGAATGTCTAATTGTGCAATTCATACAGGCAAAAAGCCCCATTTGACGCAGAGATAAAATAAAACTATTACGATTAAAGTAACAGTACAGTAATAAAAGAGTCAAACAAAATAATGAAATGAAAGAAGACATCAAATATGAGCGTCTCCCAGGCAGAGGCAGGCTGGCTGTGTCTCTCCCCGTGCTTTATTACGGAGCAGAAGTTGTTAATTACCCTGATTCTTATTTCCTGTCCCCACACCGCTTCCCCCCCCCTCCCTGCACCCCCCCCCCTCCGCCCCACCCCCACTGTACCGACTGCCTCCCAGATGAGTGGCTTTGAAGTGCAAAGTACTCTCTCCTCACTTTGAACTGTGAAAACAATGCTCATGTGGTGGTGCTTACCTTCCCCATGTTACCTCATTTAAATAGACCTGGATACGGCTTCCACAGTTTTCAAGGGAAAACTCATTTCCAGAGAAAAAAGGGGTCCCTGTGTTCATTAAACAGCTGTTGAGAGGGTTGATCAGGCCTGCAGCCTCACATACGCGCTGGGCCTCCGTGGCTGAGCGCCCTCGAGCCACGGCAAAACCAAGGAGGTCTGGGCCATCTTTTATGACATCATTGTAACATCTTAACCATTTAAAGAATTCAAATAAAAGACTTCCCTTAGGTGGAAAACTGATTGCAAACCACATCCAAGTGAGAACATTACACAACCGCTGTTTGTTCATGTTACACAAACTGAAATCAACACTCGCACCAACTTTATGCATTAAAATGAACTGAAGGAATGGTTATTATAAGACATACATTTGTTTAGCTCATCGTAGATAATCCTGTTTTAGTATCCTGATCAATTCCCTCTTAAAAGCCCTTGAAACAATCCAGAATAGGCTAGTCAAGCTGGTTTTATCATGCCTGGGGGCCAGTTTATGAGCCTCAGATCACTAAATTGTCCCAGCTGTCTGGGCCATCTGCACTCTAAAAGGCCAACCACAGAGAGAGGGGTGCCTTTGTACTGGTGGCCATGTCAAAAAGCCAATTTTACAACACTGTGCCGACTAAATGACCCTCATGTGACAAACGTGGTCTAATGGATAGGACAGACAGGGAGCATGGAAAAGCCTTCTGCTGAACTGCCTCACTTTTAACCATCCGTCATTTCCCGGACGGCACAAGATGGTCCATGATTACCATGACAGTACGCTGTTTTGGAATGGGGGGCAACAGCACCAGCTGGACGTTACAGTAGAGTCATTTCGGACTTCATTCAGACGTTTTGTTTCCTGTATCCTGTGGTGAGGATGTGGGGAGAGGGTGGTAGAATGGAGAAGATGAGTTCATTTAAAAACATGGACTTCAGGGCTAGTTAGCGGTAGCTTGGCGTTCCAGATGTTCTTCAACTTCCAGGTACACCTATCCTGAAGCGGAAAAAAACGGCACTGTCTGAAAATACAACAGACTTACCTAAATTAATGCTTATTTTCCCAGTAGTTCAATTTGCGTTCTAAAGTGTAGGAGGGAAGAAAAAGAGAAGCGCTGGTTTACAGATACAAAAATTGTGAATTTTAGTTTCCTAATTCACATTGGCATAAAAAAAAAAATCATCTTTAATACCTCACATCAGTGCACACCTGTCCGTTTGTATGTGTGCAAGATGTAAAACTCACCAGCCATGGGCCAGACATGGCCAGACAGCACACATCTCCACGTGTCAGAGAAAACTTTTATCAATACCAGGAGCACTTGAAGTTTGTTTGCATTTTGTTTTCCGGCACTCTTAACAACTTCAGAAGTCAGATCACAGGAGTGTGTGATCAAAGCGCCTCGCGGTTAGTTCTGGAAACACAGGAGTGCTACGCCACACTTTGATACTCCACATCAATATTTCAATTCAACAATCGCTTGACATGCGCCCGTACTCCCAGAGACGAAAGGGGAGAGAGAGAGATATATCTGGGAAAAGGGGGGGCTGAGGAACCTGATAGAGAGAGAGAGAGAGAGAGACTGAGGGTTAACATGGCTTCTGCTAACTTCATACTAGTGTTGCACAAAGTGCACCCAGGTTCTCTGGCTGGGTTTTGGTCATCGTGTTTGAAGGAGAAAAAAAAAATGAATTTGATGTTGTGTCTGGGTACATTTTTATTTTTATTTTTTATCTGGTGCATTTGACTGCAAATAATTTATGCGTGATCCGTCAGCCAAGAATCAAAAGGCACGTGCATAATGAGCACATCATGGGCGCCCTGTAAATTAAAAATAAATAAAATGATTTGAAGTGGTTTGGTAGGCCCCAAAAAAGGGCATTCAAATGATCAACACCAGCCCTAATCTGCCGATACACGGTTTTGCAAGGAGGTCTACCTGTTACAGCACGGTAGATACGGCGTGTCGCTCTTCTGTACTTCAGACATCAGATACTCACCACTGGGCAGGTTTCTTATGATACCAACCTCAAAGAGGCTCAGGCTCAAACAGCCCACCGCTGTGTCCTTAATGATACACATCCCCCAGTGCATGTATGTGACACCTAACTATCCTACTGGAGTCTCATCCACATAGAACATTCCAGAGGCGCTGCTCCGAGTCACAAGCTGGGAGACGTTTGCAGCTGAGGACCTGTTTCAGGTTTTTTATATCAAAGCGAGGCAGCACTGGGGTGTCACTACTCCCAGCGAGATAAAGAAAGACCTGCAACCGAATGTCACTTTGATGGTACTTAATCATTTCATCAATGTGACACTAACTCTGGGAGAAGATATTGACTAGCTTTGCTGGTTTATAAAATGTACTGCCTGATCAGGATTAAAGAGTTGTGACAGAGTGGCGTGAGATGAACCTACTCACACTGCCGTAGAGATTTGTCTTGTAACTTGCTAGGATATAGATGCATGTTATTACGCATCACTAGTATTGTCGAAGCCTATCAATGTGTCACTAAACCAAACCGGATTGGGATTTATTGACCAAAAAAAAGTATGTACATCAGTAAAAACAAGGCTGTTTTAGCCATTACTGCACTTACCTCTTTTAAGACTATGGACAACGCCAAGGAGTTTATAACCCCCAAGAGAGCTTTACTTCAACATTGTCACAAAGCTTTATGTAGGCTACATTATCAGCATGAGAACTAAGATAATTCACCTAGAGGCCTATGCATGTCTCCTACACATCCCTCCAAACCCCTGGTCATTTCACTATTCGTTTTCTCCTGTTTTTCACCGTGTCATGAACAGGCTCGGAGCGATACATGGATGCAAATTAATTTTCCTGGTACAGCATTCAAAATGGATGATAACTAATATACTTGTGGGAGGAAAAATTGTTTATTCATAGGGTTTGCTGTGTAAACTCTCTAAAACAACGAATTCCCTACAATAGCTGTCTGGAGAATGGCACATAATATTAATAATAAAATAGCGAGGGCAGAAACGAAAGGGAAAAAACAATGGGGTGATCAATCACCAAGCGGCTCCAAACACACTCCTACGTACAGGAACAAAAGGTAAATAATTTGTTCCGATGCTTGACGTCGTCACCTCACGCACGTCAAGTTAACGTGGGTATCGTGTCGGGCTTGGACCGCTGCCAATTCATCTTACAGAGTTCCACCGTGGCTAGAGGCTTGTCACTCTGATACTGCCGTCTGATCTCAGCTATGTACTCTGATGGGACTCCATGTCACATGACTCCTGGAGGGAGACCAGCAACAGTGGAGGACTTCTCACAGGACATGAATCTGAGGAAACCGTCACTGTTTTTTGGATAGACTTGTCACTAATAATAATGCACACACACGCACACACACCAGTTATCTAGTTTGTTCTTGAGTAATTCCTGTTGGAAAAAACCCCAAGAGAACCCCTCACATCAAAATGACAGCCCTGGGCTATGGAGCTTAGCATAGGTGGCAATGACTCACTGATTTAGATCAGGTGTATGTCACCCTGAATTTATCAGATAAAGCAAGGGCCTAAATGGAGTTCAGGGAAAACGAGAACATTGATTTCTAACTAATTAAAATCCACATTAAAGTACGGCACTGCAGTTCTAGTGCTTCTTTTGTATTGGGTCAGGAGGATCCCAGACTCCAAAACAACAGTAGAGGAGGACTCTCTCCTCTACTCTACTCTCTCCTCTACTCTCTCCTCTCTCCTCTACTCTCTCCTCTACTCTCTACTCTCTCCTCTACTCTCTACTCTACCCTCTCCTCTACTCTCTCCTCTACTCTACTCTCTCCTCTCCTCTCTCCTCTACTCTCTACTCTACCCTCTCCTCTACTCTCTCCTCTACTCTACTCTCTCCTCTCCTCTCTCCTCTACTCTCTCCTCTCTCCTCTACTCTCTCCTCTACTCTCTACTCTACCCTCTCCTCTACTCTCTCCTCTACTCTACTCTCTCCTCTCCTCTCTCCTCTACTCTCTCCTCTCTCCTCTACTCTCTCCTCTCCTCTCTCCTCTACTCTACTCTCTCCTCTCCTCTCCTCTCCTCTCCTCTCCTCTCCTCTCCTCTCCTCTCTCCTCTCTCCTCTCTCCTCTACTCTCTCCTCTCCTCTCTCCTCTACCCTCTCCTCTACTCTCTCCTCTTGACTCTCATCCTGAGGAGTCAAGGCGGCACCTGTCCAGCCTGGACCAGCTAAGCCAACCCAGAGGCAGATGCAGTATCTGCACGGGTACAGAGGTGTGCCCCCCCCCCCCCCCCCAGAGGCATCCAGTTCTCTGTGAGCATGTGCCTCCGGAGCCATCAGCCTGTTGGCCTCTGCAGGCAGCTCAGCCTTCGCCACGAGAGGAGAAGTGTCATGCTGTCACCACCACGACCATACGCACGAGACACCTACCTACCTTCTCTCTCTCTCTCTTTTCTTTTGGTTGGCATTCGCCGCAAACCGAGCAGAGCTTTTGAGGAGGAGAGGCGAGAAAAGTGACAAGAGAGACTCTTTCATCTGATCCTTGCTGTGTAATTTGCACCTCAGTAAGTTTAATTGATGACTACTGATCAAATGCTTGCCTTTGAAAATCAAATATTTGGGATTGTTTCCCCCCCCCCCACCACCTTCTCAAATCCGCAAAAAGAATTCTTAATGCTCCTGATGAGGGTGTTACTCACTATGGCGGAGTCTACCGATAGATCACTTTTGGGTCAGTTTGATCTCTGGCCTCCTACAGAATAGAAAAAAAACGAACAAGATTCTCTACGTTAGAGAGTTGTGACTTTTAAACTCGACCGAATGAGAGCGTTTTCTTCATCCCACACAGCGGTGGGGAAGCCGCCTGTTCGTCTGCTGAGTAGCGCTGGGCCCTGGCGGCGCTGTGGCGCGCGCACCCATCCTGCGCTCCACCTCTGGAGGTCTGACCTGAGCTATCAGTGTCACTCAGCCCAATGGATGGTGACAGTCAGAGCTTATCAGTGTCAACGGCACGCTGCTCGGAGGAAGTGAATCGGTTGGTTTACCCACAGCTGAACAGAAGGCTCGGCTTTGCAAAACAAACCCGGCAAACGAACCAACGGGAAAAAAAAGATGGGGAAAAAAAAAGCCTGAAGAGAGTGATGAAAGAGTAAACAACATGGCCTGGTGACGTGCCCCCGCAGCCATGACACTTCCTAAGTAGGTTACCGCGGTGCTAACCCAATTTAACACGTGGGACTCATCTTGTCAGAGACGTACGAGGAGCTTGACAAAGTTCACATCACTGCAGGACACACATCAGGTGAAAAGGCATCTTTCAAACGCACGCACGCACGCGCGCGCGCGCTCAAACACACACGGACGCTCAAACACACATAGATGCACAACACTTGATGTAGGTAAGGACTAAGGAGTCAATCTATTGATGTTGCCTAACTAATTGTAAAGCGGGGACTCAAAAGCAGATGTTGCATTTCAAAGCAGTTGTGAGCAAGGAGACAGGTTATGATTTATGCTAAAATGCGTGGCTTCAAAGCACCGCACGCGGCTTCTAAACAAATTGAACAAGTCAAGCACTATTCACCCAGGACCAGGAGAAAGCCTGGCGCATGCAGATCAGAGGAGCGCGGCTGCCGCTTGTAATATCCCTCACTTGAGCAGCGGTCCCACCAGGGGTGGGGGAGGGGGGGGAGGGGGGCAGCACAGAGAGGCTAGCGCTGAGCAGCGGTAGTAGAGAGGGGAATTGTGTACAAGACACAGTTGCAACACCTGTGCGGGATATACCCCCCTCCCCCCCCCCCCCCCCCCACGACTCATGAATTGTCAGTCTGATAGGAGGGAGGGGAGAGGGGGTGGGCAGCACCTTGAGACTTGACACCCTTTCTGTGGATGGCACTATTATTTGGGAGGAGACAGAGGAGTCGCTGAAAGATACTGGGGCTTGTGTCAACAAGCTGATGCAATTTTGGTAAACATGTACGGAGCCGGGTTACCTTAGGAAGGGAGCGCTTTAAAATGTGTTTATCATCTCTGTTGTCTTACAGATGAGGCACTCTGGAGTGGTGTTGCCGTGATAAGGGACCAGCTGATCCCTGACTGGATCTTTTTAGAGCTTCACAGAGATAATTGTTGGTGAGGCTGTAGCAAAACCAACAATCACAAAGAATTGCACTGGGCCTGTAGTGCAAATATCACGAGACAAACATTATTCATTACAATAAACATTACATTACATTACAACAAACATTATACAGCATCAAAACTTTGTGTTAAGGTGATTTATTACATGTTGGTTATTAAAATACAGTGATTAACTGTATTTTAATTTCAAAAATAATAAGTAAAAAAAAAAAGAAGCTATTTCTTTACTATATTTACAAAAAGGTTAAAACAGTAGCATAGTAAAAAAGGAAAATACTGTTTCAGCCTAGATTTCTAAATGTTTTTTTGTCATGATGTTTTCCAGAAAATGTAAATAGACAGACCGTACGGACCTCTCATAAGACAGACCGTACGGACCTCTCATAAGACAGACCGTACGGACCTCTCATAAGACAGACCGTACGGACCTCTCATAAGACAGACCGTACGGACCTCTCATAAGACAGACCGTACGGACCTCTCATAAGACAGACCGTACGGACCTCTCTCATAAGACAGACCGTACGGACCTCTCATAAGACAGACCGTACGGACCTCTCATAAGACAGACCGTACGGACCTCTCATAAGACAGACCGTACGGACCTCTCATAAGACAGACCGTACGGACCTCTCATAAGTCATCTTTCCTTCTGTTTTCTTCCATTTGATGCTACCTGAATCGGGACGGGAGAAACGAATTGCTAAATTTTTAATTAACTTCACAACATCTGCACTTGTGCTTTGAGAGAGCAGCGTGCTTTCCTTTTAACCTATTCCAGCACATTTGCACACCAAGGTAGATCTTGATGCTGGCACTCGCACAAAAAGGAAGAGGGGGAAAAAAAATCAAAAATGGAAATGAACTTGTGTGTGCAGATCAAAGAGGCAGAATTATTCCACTTTTTTGC
The DNA here is from genome assembly GCA_023658055.1 of Thaleichthys pacificus. Classification (NCBI taxonomy): domain Eukaryota; kingdom Metazoa; phylum Chordata; class Actinopteri; order Osmeriformes; family Osmeridae; genus Thaleichthys; species Thaleichthys pacificus. Next base: position 5,056,533 of record CM042863.1, read on the forward strand.
CATTGCTTGATCTTCAAAAAGGAAGAAGATAAAGTAAGGGGAGAGAGTAGATGGATGAAACAGTTTGAGTTAGAGGGTTCTTGGGTCGGTTTATCAGGGTTCCATTTTCTCCACAGCCATGTCTGTCCATGTACTCTTAGTTGTGCAACTTCCATCTTCACTACTTCATTGTGCAGGCCTGACAGAACACTTAAATGGGAATCATTATCCCGTCCTCCTGTGTAAAATACCTTTGTAAGAAATGGCCTGATTGTTGGTGCCTTCAACTGAATCATAGCATAGTTTTATATTGAACTGCATTGGGTTTTCCCAAAATAAAATACAAATAATAACTACTGACATCACATTAGCAATTAAAAAACATATGCTACAATTCGAATAATAAGATTGTTGGGAGGCAGTATTGGGTCAAAAAAAAAAACGACTAATTTCAACACCCCCCACTAGGGAGAGCTACTTACCCGGAGAGCTTTAGAAATGAGAAGTTTTCTCTTTATGTTTTGCCCACTGTATAAGGGAGTCTGTGGCAACCACAACATAGGAGGTTCTGCACACATTTTCTCAAACAAATAACAAAGGAATTTAGGAACTAAATCTAAACATGTCAATCCTTGCTTCGTGAGAAACGTCAGTTTGCCTTAAAAAAAAAAGAAAAGAAGTTCCATCTTAGATTTAGTTACCAATACTACAGTGTAGCTCGCTACTGGAAAAAACCTGTGAAATAGGAGCAGGCAGCCAACCCCCAGCTAAGACAGGCACCTGCATGGGCAACCTACCTGATGGGGCTGATATCCCCACACAGCACAGCTTCCTTAACAAGTCCCCCTTTGATGCTGCTCACACAATGGTGTCTCTGTGGGACACCCTCCTACCTGCCTGTGTGCAGAGGGGTGCAGCCGGCCTCCCCCGACTGAAAGGACGAGCCTGGAGGCAGGCTGGTGTGAGAGACAAAGCACTGAGAGGATCATGGGGGGAGGGGGATTGGGGGGGTTGGGGGGGGGGTTGGGGATTACGAGGTATGGTGACTTTCTCTGTCCTCGCCACTAGAGGATGTTGTTTGCCATCAGATCCTTTTCGCGCATGCTCCCGCAAACTGTACATGAATACACATGACTCCATGTGAACCATATCAACTATGCAGGAACAATACATGAAGCGATAAAGAACTCCTTCCAAGATCCTCACACGCACTCCTGCGGATGTCCATGTTGAGACTATGGGCGGGCTTATACGACACCATCACTTTCATTGGCACCGTGCTCCCTAGTCATTACCTGTCTGGCCCATCAGTCAGTCAACGGGGCTCATGGTGACGATGTACATAGTAGTATATTATTATACTGTTATCCATTTACTGAATCTCCATGTGGTCACTTTAACTGCACAGTAGGATTGTGGCCCTTTTGTGGATCTGTCAGTGTTTATTCAACTCCGCAAGCCATCGACATTGACCAAAAAAAGAGAGGGGGGGGTGGGGGGTGGTAGAAAGAAAGGAAAAGAGTGAGATGATATACAATGAGAGAAGGAGAATGGGAGAGAGAGAAATAGAAAATAGCCCGAAAATTAATAAACAGGAGAGAGCGATAGAAAGAGTGAGAGAGAGGGAGAGAGAGATAGAAAGAGAGATAGAAAGAGAAGGAGAGGGACGGAGAACCTTAACCCAGTGAGTGAGACTGAGGGAGGAGAGAGAGAAGGCGGGGGGAGGGGGGGCTGAGGGGGGGGGGGGTCTCCAGGCCCTTGGCTTTGTCTGCCCCGTTCGGCGGGGCCATCAGATAACGGCCGGGGGGACAATGGCGCTCCATTCTGAGGGCGCTCTTAAAATGAGCAGGAAGTGTCCGCGAGCACCGAGCGGGGTCTTCTGGTGGCTCTCCCTGGAGTCCGCTCAGCCCTGACGGAGCGCGCCGCTGAATGGCTGCCGGGCCCCGCCGAGGAGGAAATGAGAAGCTGGTGGCCACCCAGCCGGAGCCACGGACGCCCCTTTGAAGCTGCGCTGACGGGGCCCAGGGTGAAGGGTGGGGAGCGAGTGAAAGGTGACGGAGGAGAGCAGAGGGGGGGGGGGGGGGGGGGGGGAAGGAAAGAGAAAACAGAGGGCAGAGCGAAGGAGGGTGGAGAGAGGGAGAGCAGTGGGATTTCATGCGATACTGTGGAGCAGACCGATAACCAACAAGGCCCTGGAATTATAAATTCACCAGGGACGACCGTCGGAGACAAAAGTGATCTAAACCGAGGTTGATTTGTCCTTCGGTCTTACATTTGGAATCTTTTTATTTTTTTATTTTTTTAGCTTCAGGTGTGGGAGTGATGCTGGACGGTCTGGTCTGGTAGCTGCTGCCTGGACGAGACCACCTCTCCGTGCCCCCCCGCACTGCTGAAGAAGAAGGCTCCAGTAAAATCCAGTACGTGCAGACAGCCAAGGTCTGCTGATGAAGCGGCCCAGGGACTTCCTTAGGCCAGTGGGCAGATCCCGGGTCAGAACACAGGGCTGGGAGGGCAGTGCCAAGCCCTGCATCCGTGCTCGAAGGTTCTTGGGTCTGGCACAATGAGCTGCAGTAGACAGGGTGTGTTAGAGTACAGCACTGCTGACCCGTGCTGAAAGATGTGTCTGGGGGGGGTTACTTTTGGAACTCTCAGTGGAGGGGATCACAGCTTTTATGTTTCCTGGAGAGGTTAAAAGTACATTAAGAGTATTGCCTTTGCCCTTCTGCAAGAGGAAATGGGGATATAACGTTTCCAGAGAACATTTCAGTAGGCTTCAGTTAGGGGCGGCTCACTACAATTTGGCAACGTATGGTTACAAAACCGCTTAGATCCTTTTAAACTAAAACTAGGATGTGTTTTTAAAGAATTGATGCGACATAAACAATGTTTCTACTGCATTTATATGATATAAAACTTTTACAATCCACATTTTTTTAAACTCTTTATCACCCTCCTCCAACATGTTATTGCTTTAAGCTTAACACCTGAATTCACAACTCTCATCACTATTCAATTACACAAAGTCGCCAGTGTCACGTTTGATGAAAAACCCATTTTAGCAAGTGCCCCAAACTGAGGTTGCAGAATGTGTTGAGTCAACCCTGTGGCCAGTGAACACGGATGAGCTGTCCTGAACCCAGGAGGAGCCGGGCCTGGTCGCCCTCATGACTCTCAAGCACCCACTCCAAACAGTCCCACGACAGCAGAGCGGGCACCACGCCAACTGCCTGTTCTCAGTCTCCTCCCACCAGTACGGATCACACTCCAGGTCGTGTCTCGTCGCTGAGTATCAGGTTCTGGTTTGGTCGTATGGGCTGAGCGATGAAGATGATCACAGCCGCTTGGATACACAGCAACAACGCACAACCTCGAGTGTGATTTTGTTTTTCTGCAAGCACCATTTATTAGTGCTTGTGCTTAAAAGCACCACAAGATTATGATTTTAATTTTTTTTTTTTTTTTTTTTTTAAACAGCTCAAATTAACTCTGCTAGACTGTTGTGTCGACTGCATCACATTTTCCCTACACAAAAGCGACTGTTGCTAGATATTTTGTAGTTTGACCCCTCCCTCCCATATGGAGGACCAAGGCTGTGTATGCCACTGCCCACTTTAGCTGCACAATGCTCTGGTACGGGCCAGGATGGAACAAGCCCTGGGGGGGGGGGGGGGAGGGGGGGGGGGAGTCAACTTCAGCCTTCTCCCTGGGAGGATGAGGACAAAGTGGACACTGAGGTGGTCAACATGAGGAGGGGGGTATACCTACACATCTCCCTTCAGGCAGCTCACAGAAAATGCAATGACTTTCTGCCTTCATGGTTTCTTTTTTACAGTGACAGTATAGTCAGAATCAGAATCAGAATTCGGTTTATTCGCCATGTATGTTATACAAACACGGAATTTACTGTGGCAGGGAGGTGCAAAACACTAAACATATACGGATCTTAAATTAAGTAAAAGTACAGAAGTTTAACTGTTTCTAAGAACTAAACAATCTAAGAATACAACAATTTAAATATAAAATAAAATATACATAAAATAAGAATAGAGTGAGCAGCGTGAGTGGTCAACATAGTGCAATCGGATACTGAGATAAGGTGGCTTATGCATACTGAATTGCCATCAGATGGACTTATAATAGTTAAATAAGTGAATGAATGTCTGACAGGAAAGAGAGACATGCAGCACAAGACCCTGGTCTCTCTGCGACGGGGCTCAGTCCATGTGGTACGCACACTTATCTGCTGAGCCACCGGGGTGGCCCCAGGGACCAACTTCGTCATAGCGAAAGCTTACTGGAGCCTGGATAAATGCCCCATCATGATAAGTGACCATAAAAGGGATGGGTGGTACAGTAGTCACCCGGCCATCACGTCCGCCAGTCCATGACATCCACCTGGGCCATGCAGTATCTAGCATAGCCCCTGCGAAAGCAGTTCACATTTCCCTTACGGACGACAGCTCGACAGTGATCTTAGCATGCCATCACAGAGGCAGGAATACCTCGACGAGACAGCCAGAGGTTAGTCGAGGGCTGTTTGTTTTCGACCCGTGGTACCGTGTCGTGACAGCGCAGGCCCAGACCGGGCCAGCGGTCGGGCCAGCGGCCGTGCGATCCGCGTCATCGAGGAAGGGCCAAGGAGATGCCGGCTCCAACCTTTTGTTTTCCTCTGAGGCTGCTTAGACTACACCTTGACCTCCTGCAGTCATTGTTCTGTTGCTTCATCCCCCCCCCCCCCCACCTTAATGAGGGCAGGGACCACACGCCTTTGTCTCGCTCACACGCAGCCGACCACACTAGCGTTGCAAGCTATTGTTTCATCGTGTACTTGTTGCTGCTGGGTGTTCGAGCCTAGGACGTCTTCACTCACCTCTCGCGCCCCCTTCACCTCCCTCCCTTTCCCATCTTTCTCTCCCTTCTTCTGCCTTCTCTTGTTTTTTTGGAGGGGATAGAATTGGTCAGTCATTATGAGGAATTTCAACTTGACCAAACAGACATTCCAGATGCTCCGGAAATGCCATTGAAAATAAAAGGTGTTCGCTGTAACTGGGTGACCACATCCCAAAAGCAAGCTTAAGTGGGTGCCAGGCATTTACATTTACATTTAGTCCATTAGCAGACGCTCTTATCCAGAGCGACTTACAGTAAGTACAGGGACATTCCCCCGAGGCAAGTAGGGTGAAGTGCCTTGCCCAAGGACACAATGTCATTTGGCACGGCCGGGGAATCGAACTGGCAACCTTCAGATTACTAGCCCGACTCCCTCACCGCTCAGCCACCTGACTCCCCGGCATTTGCGGGATATGGAAACCATTTGCTGTCTTACATATGAGGGCCTTCGGGAAGGAAGGGAATTAGGGAGGCACAATTCCAAGTAAAATTGACAGAAGATAATGAGATCATAGCATACGTTATCTGGGGAAATCTGAGGACATGCTTAATTAACTTTACAATCCACACGGAAACACTGCCGAAATTCCTTCAAATACTCATTGATAGTCATCACATTTGGAGATGTTACAAACGATGTTAAGCTCATTACACATGCTCTATGTACGGGGAAATGAGTCAAAGTATTTGTTTCGACATACTCCGGCAAACTCTGCGAATGTTCGTAACAGTGTCTAAGGATGAAAGTGTCAAAGTACAGGAAGTTGGCGTGGTATTTCGGGCTGGATTGGCAGCACGCGCCCCTGTCAAAGAAGGGAAGAGACAAATAGGTCAATTGAAGAAGCCGTCGGATTCCAAACCGAATTCAAACCCCCCTTATGTAAGCGGACAAGGGCTCAGATAACGGAGGAGCCAGAAGAGATGTTGTGGATGTCAGGAGGCGAGGGAGCGCGAGCGGAACGGGATGGGTGAGGTGAGGAGAACGGGGACACCAGGAGAGGTGGGCCGCCGCCCGACTCGCTCGCCCGCTCGCCCGCCCTCACAGACACAAGGTCACATCCAATGGACATGCCCAAGGAGGGAGGGAGGGGAGGGAAGGGGGGGGGGGGGTCAGGACAAGCATCACATAAAGCAGATAAAGAACAATGGGAGGAACTATAGCACACAAAATCACGGCGACCCCTCCCTGGTTGAGAAGAATGGGCGACCGCCGCAAGGACCGGTCCCTCTTAACCCGGGGCAGGGGGACACACACTCAGCATGCAGGAGACAGAGAAGGAAGATGAGATATTTTTGTAACTGAAGTTAATTAAAGTTCATGCAACAAGGGGATATAATGGGATCATAAGACACTTTGCCAAACACAACAACAGTTGCCATTAGGGGTTATTTTTGTACTATCCACAGCACTCTTCGTGGTTCCAACTAAAAACATTACTCATCTCCTAAAACGGCACTTTAGAAATGTGAAGCTGATGATCCTACAAGTAGGTGAAAGGCTTCAGACCTAAATTTAAACTCATTCCAAATTCGAGAACAGGAACTTTCACCTTATAAGGATAGGCCTATATATTTTATATACATTTCACGGCTTGACTGGACATGGATAGTTAGACATCTACAGGAAAGCCAGGGGGAGAGAGAGGGGATGACAATCAGGAAAATGGCCCAGGCCAGAATCAAACCCAGGTCCCTGCTTTAGGGCCTCAGTCCATAGTAACCACGCTCTACCTGGAGAGCCTCCACCTTTCATCTCTTAACTCTCATTAACTCTCTGACATGGCTCCACGACTGCCTAAACAGTCTAAACACACCAGCCCCCATCATCATCATCCCAGCCTCTGAAGGTAAGCATGCCCATCTTGACATGACATTACCAGGACATACAGTACACAACATCTGTTACTTTGCATCAGACCTGACACCCCGATATTTACATTGTCATTGTTTTCAGTTTGGTGGTGACCTGTCCGTGTCTTGGGGCATGTTGGGCTGCTGTCTCGCTATGGGCTTAAGCGCCTCATATCCTCTCCCATTCAACGCATTGTTCCCTTTACCGCTGATTAATATCTTGTTTAAACAGCCACCAGACACACCAACGCTGAGAGTGTGTTCATAAATCCTCTGGAACTGATCAACACAATGGCTTGCATTCTTTTTTTTTTTAAGAGCAGGACCCCCCCCCCCCCCCTCGCCCCCCCCCCCCCCTCTCGCTCTCTCTCTCTCTCTCTCTCTCTCATATCGTTGCATCTGCACTCCTCCACGAGAGACAAACAAATTCTAGGAATTTGGGACTGGAACAAAAACATCACTCTGCCTCTCTGTTGATTTTATTAATCCACAACATGAGCGAGGTGGCGACACATCCGCACTGTGGAACGTGTCCCGCCGCACAGCCCGGATCCTGTGTGGCATCGACGGGCCCGTCACCCCCCCCCCCCCTCCCCCCCCCCCTCCCAACACCTTTCTCGGCTCCAAACCCATCTGGAGCAAATTGCTCGAACAATAACACCGTAGTAAACAGAGCCTGTCGAGCGGGATCGAATGGTGTCTCTCCCGCTTTGAAATGCCACGGTCGTTTCATTGAGAGAGAGGAAGAGAAAAACAGGGCCCTGTTGTGTGTCCTCGCCTACAGACTCCTCGGAGCTTCCCTCACACAGACAGTCCTGTGTGAGGGTTCACCCAAATATAACACAGTCAGCCTACACAATGGTTAGACTAGAACTAGAACATAGGCCTAGTAGCACTGATGAAGCTAGATGTGGCCTTGCGATCCTGAGTAGATCCAATCTATGAACAAGCGTTGGTTTTTCCTATAAGACCGGCCTCTTTATTGTTCAAAGTGACTTTCATCTGTACTTTCAATGCTGTACATTCGGGCCGCAGAACACGTCCCATCGTAGGTCATGATGTCTGGGCCTGGTTGGTGCGTGTGATCGGTCATGATGTCTGGGCCTGGTTGGTGCGTGTGATCGGTCATGATGTCTGGGCCTGGTTGGTGCGTGTGGTAGGACAGGACCACGGATGCCGGTGCGCGTGTTTCTCTGCACGGAGCCCTGCACCACAGTCCATTCACAAGGCTGCCAAACACTGGGCTCAAACCCAAACACATTCTTCTTTGACATTGTATTCTTGTTTATTTTTACTCTATCAGACTAAACGTCACGTAAGATTGTAATCTACCTCCCTCATTGAAAGGATACACTAGAATAAGTATACAGTGAGATTTTGTACAAGTGTCGTGAGCGCCACCACGTTCACGCTGCAGGTGGGGCCCAGACCAACTGGTCAGAAAAGCAGCATTGGGTTGGGCTGACAATCTAGTATTGCAAGGTACCACTACTCACTCAATACTAAGTAAATGCCATTAGAAACAGCTACAAACCATGCCACACTACTGGTCACTCGGTTGTGTTACGTCTGAAATGCATGAAAATTGTCCAAGAGAATGGGACAAAAGTATAGGATCCATGAATAAACTCCTCTTATTTTAGTAAGTCTTCTGCTTGTGACATCATGGAGTGCCACACAGATGCTCTCTCACCTGATAGTAGCTGTAGTTTGATCAATGAACCACTTAAGCGTGATTAGGTTTCACATGGTTCCTGACCCAGACTCGTACCCTGTGGTTATGCAACCTGAACACCCTTTACCGTCAGAGAAATACGTTCCTTTAGGAAATGACCAGCAATAATAGGTAATAGATATGGTGTGAGTTTACACGTCCACTTTGCCAACAATACCACTTTGATTTGTTTGGATTTTTCCCTCAGAGTTGTTCGTTGTGTCATTATTTTACCTCTGTGACATCTGTAGAGGCAGGCTAAGGAAGAAGTACCTGTGAACAGTCAAGTACTGTGTAAAGTAGAAGAGAGGGGGAGAGAGAGAGAGAGAGAGAGAGAGAGAGAGAGAGAGAGAGAGAGAGAGAGAGAGAGAGAGAGAGGAAGGGAAGAGAGAGAAATTGAGAGAGAGAGAGAGAGAGAGAGGGAGAGAGAGAGAGAGAGAGAGAGAGAGAGAGAGAGAGAGAGAGAGAGAGAGAGAGAGAGAGAGAGAGAGAGAGGAAAGGGAGAGATAGAGAGGAAAGGGAGAGAGAGAATAGGGATAGTAAGAACATGGGTGTTCTTACTATCTAAATCCAGAGGAAAAACTTTTAGCAATAGGACCCAGAGGATTGTTGCATATATCAACACAAACTTTGGACAAGCACACCTTTAGGGGGTCTCTGCCAGACAAGGATGTCAAAATACTTCCAAAGAAGTTCAATACGTATCCAAAAGTTTAAGTTTTGAGCTATGTCATTGGCTAAAAAACAGCTGACAGGAAAACACAATGACTCTTGAAGCCAGACCAGAGTGTACTATAAAGTAGACAGACGGTATATTTTCTTCAACGGAGAGAACTTGGGACTTTATCAGAGAAAAAAACTTTACAGAAAAAACACTCACCTGGGATGACAAGATGAGCGCGTCTGTTGCAGTGTACAGGAATATTTACACCGAGGACCGTTTCAGGCAGTCATTTGGTACCGAGGATAAACCGAAAGCAGGCGTGCGGCTCCGGGAAAAGTTCTTAGGATGGTGCAGGTGTTCTCGAGGGACATGTCTTCACCTGTTGCGAGAGCGACTACCCATTTTCAACTGGCTGCCGAAGTACAGACTCAAGAAATGGATACTTGGAGATACTATAGCGGGACTTACTGTTGGTATACTTCACATTCCGCAAGGTAAGTAATTTACTATACAACCAAATTACGGAGAAAGTACTCTAAACCTTAAATTGCGAAACGGCGTCACTGTTTCTTTGTCCGTAATAATTTAAACTCTAAATTGAGATGTTGAATGGCTCCCTATTATCTGCCCACTGTGCTTGACGCCTGGGCAGAAATGGTAACCAACCAGCTATCAATATTTGGTTTAATATGTCCTACTGAAGCAATATTGCAGATACAATGACAATGATCTATTTAAGATTGTTAGACAATATTTTTTTTTAATTAAGTAAATTAAATGTTTTGTTTGCTTATTTGAAATATAAAGTCATACATTTCATATTCATTCACCGACTTTAGTGTGTCTGTGGATAATTACAATTACATGTATGAGCATGTATGGGCATCATATTACAATAAATGTATTGTTAACACTAGAATAAGCTTTTTAATCAGATTAAAACGCCTAACAGTCTAACAGTTACACTGACAGGAAGAAACAAATCGGACAAATAGTATTTCTGAACAATCATTCAATTCAATCACAAGTTGAACTTGTCCCCGACCGTGAATAGGTATGGCCTTTGCCCTTCTGACATCTGTGGCCCCCATCTATGGCCTTTACACATCCTTCTTCCCTGTGGTCATCTACATGCTGTTTGGCACAGGACGGCACGTCTCCACTGGTGAGAGTCCCACAGCACTCCTCCGGGACAGACACCTTAGTTCTACAGCAAACTGTTATTATAGAAGTTTGCGTTGTTCTCACTGCATTCAAACATACCAACACTGACCTTTTCCCGAGGTACCGTAAAAGGGGATTTTGTTGTCATTGTTGTGCCAGGTACCTTTGCGGTGGTGAGTCTGATGACAGGCTCCGTGGTGGAGCAGCTGGTGCCCACCCCTCTGGAACTGAACTCCAGCAGTCCTGAAGCGGCAGCCTTCGAGGCCCAGAGGATCGGCGTGGCCTCGGCTGTAGCCCTCCTCTCAGGGATCCTGATGGTGAGGGTCAGCGAGGACAACACCGCAGACTAGTTCAAACAACACTGACAGGGAGGGGGGCTTCAACATGCAGGCTGGGTCATTTCGGAACTGAGCCGTTGGTTATCAATGTGTGTTGGGACTTGGAAATGCTTTGTAAGCAGTGTGGTGAGATCTGTTGGGGAAACGTTGGAGGACTGTGCTCCCAGCTGTGGCGTTCTAAATGGGAGAACCGGGTTTGCTTGTCGTCTCCACAGCTTTGCATGTTTGGGCTCCGGCTGGGCTTCCTCTCCACGTATCTCTCTGAGCCCATCGTCAAGGCCTTCACCAGTGCGGCCGCCTTCCACGTCACCATCTCCCAGCTGCAAAGCATGCTGGGACTGAGGCTCCCTCGCCACACTGGACCCTTCTCGCTGTTTAAGGTCAGGGTTTAAACTGCATACTGATATAGGAATGTGTATAATAGCGGTAAGAATGGGTTAACGTTTCGTGAGTCTTATTACTAATCAAGGATTTGACAGCGTACAGTATGGTGCATGTATGTACATAAACACAAAAATATAAACATGCAACAATTCTTTATTGTGTGACAGGTGACATGACGTCAGTAGATTTGAATCACTTAGCCAATCGATTTTTTGTGTGCATATGGAACATCTCAGAGTATTTTATTTCAGTTTACGAAACCCCTTGACACGTTGGGTTTGAATTTTGTTCCTCTGTATGTTTGACATCCTCCCTGTACCCCTCAGACGCTAGCATCAGTGATAGAGAACCTCCCACACACCAACATGGCCGAGCTGCTGATCTCCATGGCGTGTCTGGCCGTCCTGGTGCCGGTGAAGGAGGTCAACATGCGCTTCCGCCGACGCCTGCGGACACCAATCCCTGTCGAGATCCTCACGGTCAGTCAGTAGAAGAAAGGTTTCACTTGAATTTGACGTCACTCACGCATTCTTTAATTGAATTGGCGGAGAGCCAAGGACATCATCTACTATTTGATTCAGTTGTGCTGCAATATACATGTTTATTTTGGTCTTTTTGGTTTTCTTTCAGGTCATTATTGCGACAGTGGTGGCGTATGCTTCTTCTCTGGACTCAGCCTATGATGTCCAGATAGTGGGCCATATTCCTGCTGGGTAAACAATCCTGACAAAATAGTTAGAGAGTATCAACATTTGCTCCATTATTTAGCCATGTTTGCTGTTATTATTCAAATAAATATAAAAATCCTGCTACTGTATATCATCAGTTTCCCCAGACCGAGGATGCCTGCCGTGCACACGATTCCGGACATCGCCGGGGACACGGTGGCCATCACGTTTGTGGGCTACGCTGTTTCTGTCTCCCTCGCGATGATATACGCTGACAAACATGGCTACTCCATACATCCCAACCAGGTATGGACATCAGGCTTCAATGGTACATTGATGCTTATCATTCATTCCCTGATACCTGATATAGTACCCTGGTATAGCAAATGAAATGACTGTTGAACTCTCGGTTCTGATTGCTTCTGTGTTCGTACACACATCTGACAGTGAATGCTGGGCCTAAAGAAAGGGTCATAAGCTAAGTCCTGTAGAGTACCGAGTAAATACTGCCTCATGATTCTTGTACGTATAAGTAGTTGTGTTGTGCGTAAGAGCCTGTGTGTATTAATCTGGACGTGTGTGGGGACTGTAGGAGCTGCTGGCCCACGGCATCTCCAACACGCTGTCCTCTCTCTTCACCTGTTTCCCCAGCTCGGCCACCTTGGCCACCACCAACATCCTGGAGAGTGCTGGAGGGTACACGCAGGTACACAGACCTCCTCGCCAGCTTCACGTCTGGCCTCGTTATTTGTCGAAATGTCTCGGGGCTTTTAAAGGACGGCTATGTCCTCCTGTACCATAGTGACATTAGGCAAAATATTCATGGCTTCTAACGTCGAACAACGTTTGTTTTTGTTCCTATATTTTGAAGAGAGTATTATGTAAGGAATAAACAAAGTGTGTTTCTGTCTTGGTTCTTCCAGCTCTCTGCGCTGTTCACCAGCCTGGTGGTTCTGATTGTTTTACTGCTGATTGGACCTCTGTTCTATTTCCTGCCCAAGGTGAGGGAGGAACGCATGTTTGGATCTGAATCTTGTCAATGTTCATATGTGGTTCTGAGTGTGGGTTGGGCTTGTGTCTGAGCCTCATTCTCCGTGCTGGTGTCTCGCTGCCCCCAGGCAGTGCTGGCATGCATCAACGTGACCAGCCTCAGGCAGATGTTCCTGCAGTTCCAGGACCTCCCAGATCTGTGGCGAGTCAGCCAGATTGACTTTGTGAGTCGCCGATCCAACTGACAGGAACTTTACACGTCCCTCTTCATTAACGATCAGCTCCATCAACTCCCCCCCCCCCCCCCAGTCTGTCTAGGTCTGAAGTGGAAAGTACTGGAGTGCCACAACCCACTGTTCTCATGGGAGGTACTGTGTGTCTCTGTAGGTTGTTTGGCTGGTGACCTGGCTGTCTGTCGTCGTGCTCAATGTGGATCTGGGTCTGGCCATTGGGGTGGTCTTTTCGATGATGACCGTGATCTGCAGAACACAGAGGTACACAGAGTAATCCCCTCCTAGTATGGAGAAGAGCAATATAGGTCATACAAGCTTGCGTGTGTCTTAAAGTGGGGAGTGATGACTGCTTCATTGGAAGCGTTGGCTAACGTGACTTAGCCGATGCAGATATATACGTTTTGTGAAAACTGTTTGGTTGACCTCTCAGGGCTGGATGTTCAGTGCTGGGAAGGGCCAGTAACACCGAGATCTACAGACCTGTAGAGAATCACAACAAGGTGAACACACCACTCACCGATTCAGTAGAACTGGCATACTGCACCCACACACCTTATACAGATGTGCATGTTTTAAGGTACTACATACTACCTTAAAGTAGATATATAGTGTATGTATCAATATAATGTATCAAGCAGTCGGAGTCTTACTCTGCGATAGAAAAATTGTAACCGAAACTGTGATAGAAACTGACCTATGAGGTTTTCGAATGTACGGTTGTGACCATCCACCCGTGTTCTCCCACAGTGCTACGAGGTGCCTGGGGTCAAAATCCTCACCTACAACGGGCCCATCTACTACGGGAACCGCAGCTTCTTCAGGGAGGACATGAGCCGGCTGCTGGGCCTGACCCCCGAGAGGATCCGCAGCCGGGAGAAAGCCAGGAAGGCCCTGGAGAAGAGGGAGAGAGAGGCGGTGAACACAGTGGTGAGACTGGAGCGTCAGACAGACAGACAGCCCACCTAGTAACCCCAAACAGGAGCGTCAGACAGACAGACAGCCCACCTAGTAACCCCAAACAGGAGCGTCAGACAGACAGACAGCCCACCTAGTAACCCCAAACAGGAGCGTCAGACAGACAGACAGCCCACCTAGTAACCCCAAACAGGAGCGTCAGACAGACAGACAGCCCACCTAGTAACCCCAAACAGGAGCGTCAGACAGACAGACAGCCCACCTAGTAACCCCAAACAGGAGCGTCAGACAGACAGCCCACCTAGTAACCCCAAACAGGAGCGTCAGACAGACAGACAGCCCACCTAGTAACCCCAAACAGGAGCGTCAGACAGACAGACAGCCCACCTAGTAACCCCAAACAGGAGCGTCAGACAGACAGACAGCCCACCTAGTAACCCCAAACAGGAGCGTCAGACAGACAGACAGCCCACCTAGTAACCCCAAACAGGAGCGTCAGACAGACAGACAGCCCACCTAGTAACCCCAAACAGGAGCGTCAGACAGACAGACAGCCCACCTAGTAACCCCAAACAGGAGCGTCAGACAGACAGACAGCCCACCTAGTAACCCCAAACAGGAGCGTCAGACAGACAGCCCACCTAGTAACCCCAAACAGGAGCGTCAGACAGACAGCCCACCTAGTAACCCCAAACAGGAGCGTCAGACAGACAGACAGCCCACCTAGTAACCCCAAACAGGAGCGTCAGACAGACAGCCCACCTAGTAACCCCAAACAGGAGCGTCAGACAGACAGACAGCCCACCTAGTAACCCCAAACAGGAGCGTAGAGAACAGGGGGGGGGGGGGGGGGGGACTGGTGTTGAGCAGAAATCTAATTTGTCACCCTCAATATTTGCTTTGTGAAGAAATGCAATAATTTCTTGAAATTGCGAGCAACATTTCAAAATGGAGAAAACCTTGAGACTGTGTCAGTTGTATGGAGAATACATACTTGTGGGAGTTTGAGTGTGCACTCGTCCTGCTTATTGCTCATAACACACACAAGGGGAGAGTAAACAAGGTCACACTAAATCTGTGTTATTTATCACATGTTCAACTCTGTACTTATTTCTCTGCAACAGGAGAGAGGTGTAGCAAACACTTCATTTTCGTCCGAGAACGAATTCTTCAAGTCTGGTAAGTGATAATACAGTTGCTCCGATTAAGAATTGTGCTCAGATTCAGAGTGATATTGCCTTGTCCTATTTTTTATTTTATTTTTTCAACACTGACAACGTTATCCCCTTTATCTATTGTGCAGCAATGTCTGAAAGTGAGGTCCAGGCCGTGCTCATCGATTGCAGCAGCGTGATCTTTGTTGATGTTGCCGGAGCAAGGCTCTTTATACAGGTGAATATCCAGATCAATGGGAGGTTTAACATTACAGAAATACATCAATATAATATGTCCTACTGAAATAAACACTGAAACTTACCACCACGTCTGCCTTTCCCTAGATGTGCATTGAATGCCAGAAGGTCGGGGTCCTTATTTACTTATCAAACTGCAACGGTACGACTGATCCTGTGACAGTTATGTTTCTTGACAGTGGCCTTCTATACAAACATGTACCTGTATATATACACATGGAATGAGTATTGTTCAATATTTCCATTCATTTATTTTTCACTGCCAGTAGCACGGAACAAGAATGCAAGTCAACCTGTGGGTCTGACCATGTTTGTATCTGTAAAATCCTCCACATTTAATGTTCTGGAATGTTTGGTTGTTCATAGAGAGTGTGCTGAAAATCCTCACCTCCAGTGGTCTGATGAACTACATGAACCCTCAGCACATTTTTGTCACAGTCCACGATGCAGTGGTCTACATTCAACAACAGAAGGTAGCTACCGACTGAACAAACACATCCTAGTATTTGCTGTATTAATATATGATGAATTCTTTACATGGCATATTTCAGTTTAGCCAGTTAACACGTCTTTCATAGGAGAAACCTCCAGAAAACACCACAACGGTTTGGGTGTGAGATGGACAGTCATTTTAAGGATGCAGGTCAACCCCAGACAGAGGACATCCACCTCACTGATACACCTGGGGCTGAAATACGGAAAGGGGCACTAGGAACCAAAATGGGCCACACGCTTACATCTCCCAACCAGGACATTAATGTCCGACCGTGGTCTCATGGGGGAGTGCTGTCTCGTTGGCCTGACTCTATACCCTTCTGCTCCAGGTGTGCCATTGTACTCTTCTCTGGAATGGTTTAGAAATGGGTGGTACAGTCCGAGCATACTATTTAATCCAAATTCTAAGAGTGCACTTTGCGGAGAAAATTCAAGAATTGGAGTGTCAAACATATGCCAATGTTTTTTGTTGTTGTTTGTTTTTGTTTTTTTTATAAAGCATGTTTAGCCTTTTGTAGCATTATCTATACTATCACTATCTGAAGTGATGGATTACAGTATTGAACTAGGAGTAATTGTACTGTTGTCATACACTACAGTAGTAATACTATATTGCTGTACTAATAAGACAATGCTTTTAATGGGTGTAGACAAGACAGTATTGGAGAAGTCTTAAGCCATTCAGAAGATTTGAAAGGCACATTTACATGCACACACACACAGCTGCACTGGTGATCCACTGGTTGATGAATCCAGCACCCGTTTCTTACTCCAGACTGGAATCCAACAGATGAACAAAGGATCAGCTTATTTCAATAATAGAAAACAAAATGTCAATTAAAATGTAATTTAACTTGGACTAAATGCTGGAATACTAACGGTCAATCATTATATTATAACTGATATTTATTGTGAGTTTGGTATATTTCTTAAACAATATATAAATAAAATGCACTGAATGCTTTCTAAAAGGAATGAATTACAGCGCCTGCTTTATGCACATTTTACTGTCTTCCCATGAAATGTTCTCTTATTTTTATTTGAAATGAGTGATCCTTTTCTTCACGTGCTTTGCCATAGACATGTATTTTTTTAAACTGATTTAGGTGCATCTGGCCAATACACTTATATTGGTGGACATCAAACAGACTGAATCTTTCAACATTTTAAAATAAGAATTTAAATCAGCACAATCTAATACAGTCAGGCTAGTTCACAAGTCTTTTCACAATTAAAAAGGATAGCAGGACAGATGTGGAATGTGGAGCATGCTCATTTGACAGGTTTGGAAGAGAGAAGAAGAACAGTCTTTGTGTTTGGTGACGGAGGGCAGAATGTCAGAACACTTGCAGCCTCTCTGAAAATAGCCTGACAGACAGGAAACTAGGTTATCTGTTGTGTTGGCTCCAATACTCACCATAAGCAAACACTCACTAAAGTTTTAGTGAGAAATTAGTGAGAGCAGTCAATGAGCAACTCCATATTCACAATGTCCAGTTAAACCATATTGTCTGTCAGAAAATTCAAGTCAGCATTGTAAAATTACATTAAGAATAACGTGTGCTTATAAAGGAATTGATTCACACATACAATCCCAGACTTCTTCATATGTCATTTCTTCGAATGTTCAATGTAAAGTGCGACAGCTGAAGAGCCTGAGAGTCAGCATACTGCCCTCTGCTGCTGTGAGACTCTCCTCGCTGCAGGACACGGCACTCAGTCAGAATCACGCTACCTTGACCTGATAAAAAAGACGCATGTGCTATAGAGTTCAAAAACGGGGCAAAAAAAAGCCCAAACTAATTATTTGCTTACTTGATGTTAGATGCCCAAGTTATTAATTTTTTCCAGTGCATATTTCAAAGAACCCTCTAGACAGTATATCCTGTGGGTTTTCCCTTTAAAGCTCAAGGAGTGCGTTCCTAATTGGCAGGAAGGAGCCTACTTCAATTAGCAGTGTGGTACACAAGGCTCTGGCCAACTGTTTACCAAGCCAACTAGGTACCTCCAGCAGCTACTCAGTCCCAAACACCAACAGACCCACACACACACACACACACATATCCTCAACCAGCAGTGTGTGTTTCTATACCTGTCCCAGACCCACACTGTGAACTCACAGCTGGGCACATTTTTCACGGCCAGACTGCACGTCTAGGTTAGGCGCTGAAATGTCAGTGCTTCATGCAAGTCTTTACATCAAAATAAGGTTTCCATTACAGGATCTAAACAAATTAAAATGTGTAATATGCAGTGGGGTGTATTTTCATGGGGGAAACTGATTAACAGATCATAGTCTATATTGTAACAGATCATAGTCTATATTGTAACAGATCATAGTATTGTAAAAATACTATGTGGAATGGGATGATACATACTGAACATTGACTACAATATATTAGTACATCTAAGGCAAGCATACTGTGTTGTTTGTAACATATCAAACATTTATGCATTTAGCAGATGCTTTTATCCAAAGCGACTTCCAAGAGAGAGTTTTACAGAAGTGGTCACTGATCATAACAACGAGATAGCCCCAAACATTGCGGGTAGCCAAACATGAAGCATACATTGTGAAAACCAAATACGTCCCAAATGGAAGAACAATAAGAGCATGTAGTTAGACAAGTTACAATTAAACAGCAAGAACCTCAAAAGTGCACCTGTGGAAAAAGCAAGCAACAATAATACATTTCACAGCGAGTACAATAATTTTAAACAAACAAACCATATAGTTTGTCAAAGTCCAAGACAAGAAGAAAATAGCTAAATGCATTTTTGAATTCTGCCTTAGACTTGATCAAAAATAACAGCCGACTTCCTTATGTCTTGAATTGCTTTCCAACTCTTAGCTTTAAAAACCCTAGTACACATACTTCTTTTGTTGAGCAAAAATGTGTGCTCTTTTTTGGTTGGTTCTTTCAGTAGTATTTGCCTGGTCTTTGATCGCCACCTTGTGGTTACATAGAGATACTGCAGGCCCAGGTGGACCACAAACAACATGGCATTGACCTGAATTAATCTCCCCAAATATCCAAGATACTTCCTGCAGAGGTGACAATTCTGTTTTAAACAAAGAAATCCAATAGATCACTACTATAATAAACCTGTGACAAAGAAGCTGTGGTTATCTCGTGCATATTTCAGGACCGCAAACTAAGAATGTGTGTGAACATTCCATATGCATTTCTGTAAAAACACCACCTGTCCCTACATGTTTACCGTATTTTTCGGAAATAAAGCCGCGGTTTATACCCCAATTTTACAGTTTTCTTGTGGTTGTGCGGATTATATTTCGAAGTGGTTTATAGCCCGGTTTTAGAACAAAAAAAGTGGTTTCGTCTCAAGATCTCTACAGACCGTGCAGCTAATGTAACGCTAATGCTCAACACTTGAACGGGGGCTTATTACTTGGAAGAGGAATTATTTACTGTGTCGTCTGTTACACTATCAGTTCTTGGAAATACAGTGACTTGTTAAAGTAGGCAAATGGCTAGTAGAACATAACATTTCATAATAATTTCAGTAAATCAAACAGCTGCTAGACCCAGTGAAATGTTATAGGCTACAGCTAGCAAGCTAACGCTAGCATCGCTAACATTGTCCGTTGTCACATAGAAAGGTCTGCTACAGTAGGCTATCCTCAGGATTTGCAAGCTAGCTGAACTTACACTATATCTAAAATAATTGTGTAGACATAACAATGGATTTTGCCACTAAATGGGTGACTTGGCTTTATTTCTGGACATACTATCCACAACCGAAGTGTGTTACACAAAGCTGCATTGCTTGGTATTGTAGCGACAATGCTCTTGGTACCCAGAATGCCCCGCGGCAAGCTGAAAAGCTACGAAGTTAAGGGCATTAGCTTAGATAAGCATTGTTTGGAGTTTTATTGTTGTGTTCGTTCTGTTTTGATATGTGTAATGCAGCCTGATTAGGAACGTTGTCTAGTTAGATCGTTATCGTGCTCTTAAGACAGTGGAGATGGTTGTGGACTTCAGGAAAAATACAGCCCCACTCACCCCCATCACCCTGTGTGACTCCCCAGTCAACACTGTGGAGTCCTTCCGCTTCCTGGGCACTATCCTCTCCCAGGACCTCAAGTGGGAACTGAACATCAGCTCCCTCACCAAGAAAGCACAACAGAGGATGTACTTCTTATGGCAGCTGAAGAAATTCAACCTGCCAAAGACAATGATGGTGCACTTCTACACAGCCATCGAGTCCATCCTCACCTCCTCCATCACCATCTGGTACGCTGCTGCCACTGCCATGGACAAGAGCAGGCTGCAGCGTATCATCCGCACTGCTGAGAAGGTGATTGGCTGCAATCTGCCCTCGAGGACCTGCACACCTCAAGGACCCTGAGGCGAGCGGAGAAGATTGTGGCCGACTCCTCCCACCCTGGTCACTCCCTGTTTCAGTCACTCCCCTCCGGCAGAAGGCTGCGGTCCATCAGGACCAATACCACACGCCACAAAAACAGTTTCTTCCCTTCCGCTGTTGGCCTCTTCAACAAGGCCAAGGGTTCACACTGACTTCATGACTCAATGCCCTTAAAACACACTGCTTTTTGCACTGCACAATACAATCTTGTACCATTTGTATTTTTTGTAATATTTGTATTTTTACATTGTAAATTACTGCAACTTATATTTTATTGTATAGTTTATTTTAATCTAATTCCACTTAGTATTGCTAGTTATGTACCCTTAGTATAGTTAGTCCTCATATTTACATTTTTGATTCCTATATGTTTAATGTTTGCACCTTCCTGCCAAAGCAAATTCCTTGTCTGTGCAAACTTTCATGGCGAATAAAATCCATTCTGATTCTGATCCTGATCCAAGCTGTCCACAGATGGCGTGCCTGTGTAAATAATTAGACGTGACGTGAGCATTGGTATAACAGTGGCTGGCGCTACGATATCGTTGTTCCCGTTTACAGTGCGGCCTATATTCCGGTACACAAACACTAGGGATGGGCAAACCGAGGCTTTCGTCGGGGCCTTTGAAACGCTCTAAACATTTACTCAACAGTGACATCTTCTGGCAGCTTCGCATATGGCATACACAACAGTCAAATCTAATTCCACAATGTCATCGTAATGGTCTTTGTAGTTGAAGGGAATTATTGCCGTCTTGCAAAGCAGATTGCGTGGTATCAAATAAGGGAGCGATGGTTTCATTTCACAACAATTGGGTCAAATCATGATTTTCGAACTGTTTGAGACGATAAACTCAGTGTAAACTTGTTACCTATTCATATACATCTTGAAGTGGCAGACAAATGATCAAACAGGATTTCGCTAATGACACACAACTGACTTTAATGTTCTCTAATGTTCTCTAACGGTCTCTGTCTCTTAACTTTCTCAATCTCTCTCAAACTCTCACAATTCTCTCAACCAAGGTCTCACGCATTCAAAACCTTTGGTTTTGCCACCTCATTTTATACCCCGACACGTCTTTTGGCAAGTGCTACACCTTCCGTTCAAGATCACATCACAAAACGTTTCGAAAACACTGTCACGTGACCGGGAGTGTTTTCAAAACCCGTCTCGAAACGTTGTTCCGATGCAGTGAGTGTTGAATGTGTCGGGACATTATCGACACCGTAGTACAGAGCGGTCCATCACTAACAAACACAAAGCTCCCCTTCTGGTGGGGTGTGGCTTATAGAAAATGTGGCTTGTTTTCCGAAAAATACGGTAAATAGGAGCAACGAAAGACACATATTTACAATGATCAAACCACTGTGGTGCAAAGGTCCGTCTGTGTCTAACTGATCCAGCCTTGTTCCTATATTTAGAGTCATCAAAATATTTAATCAGTATAGGCTACCTTCGAGCCAAACTAAAACACTAATCAAGTTCTCTCAAAACACACTTAAATATGATTGCGAAAGTGAATCATTTGTAGAATTCATAGAAAGGAATTGTTCTGTTACGCACCCTTGTTTCAGAATTGAAAAGAAAATGTTCTGTGCTCATATATTTTAAGTCACTGTACATTAGACAGCTTTGTCTCTCCATGGTGTGTAGGATGTTGGTCAAACCGGTTCCAATGAAGGATTTCTCGATGTGGAACCTTGTTCCTTCACCGATGGAATGAGGGAAAACAGGCCAAGTGGGATGCCCAGCGATGACTGAGGACATCTTAGTCACTAGTCATGCACTGGAACCGGCTCTTGAAGTAGTAGAAGTCACTCCAGGTGTTGGTGTTATTAGAGGGGGAATAGCGGAAGTTGGCGTAGGCCTTTTCACTCTCCGATTTGCCCCACAACTTGATCTTTGAAGCGTGGCTCACCACAACGTCGCTGCAGGAGCCAATGTGAAGAGAGCCCAGCCCGTCAACAAAAAACTCTAGAGGGAGAGAGGGGACAGCAACTATTCATGCAAACTATAAAAATGAGTGAATCATTGGTAGCGATGACAGGAGGGTTTGTGCACACATCATAAAAGAGAGGAGGACAGGGAGAATGATCCATAT
The DNA here is from genome assembly GCA_023658055.1 of Thaleichthys pacificus. Classification (NCBI taxonomy): domain Eukaryota; kingdom Metazoa; phylum Chordata; class Actinopteri; order Osmeriformes; family Osmeridae; genus Thaleichthys; species Thaleichthys pacificus. Next base: position 5,078,724 of record CM042863.1, read on the forward strand.
CGAATGGTGGGTGGGGACACAGACAGAAAGATAACAGTGAAAGGAGTCCTGGAAAACGGCGTCAGGTAAACTGTACTTAGCAGAGCAGTGTGGGTGTGCGCGCAGGTCCAGAGGTCGACACCTACCCAGATGAGCCGCTCGTGCCAGACGGGGGTCGAAGCCCACCTGCCTCGCCTTGTCCGTCCTCGCCATGAAGAAATTGATGACGCCGTCTGCGACCACGCAGTTGGGATAGCCCTCGATGGTGTGGTAGTAGCCCCGCCTCATGTGTAAGCAGTCCCCATCTTGGCCACCTTCTTCCACAGAGATGGTGTGGCGGAAGGTGGCAGTGTACCCGGTCACCTCCATCACCGCCCCGCCCACCTGACAAAAGTACCAAGAAAGATTCCATAGTTTCTGAGATGGCCAGGGAAAGCGTGAATGGGGCTGCAGTTGCACACAGAATAATTCTGACATCCTAGTTTACATGCTGCACGGTTAACCCACTGTAAAATGTATAACTTGCCGTATATACATCGAATATGCATTATTTATTTCAGTTTGGTGTCCAAAATGCTAAGGTCTATTTTCAACACATCACTCTTCAGACCTCAAATCACATGACGCAAGCACAAACATCTATTGTCAAACAGTGGAAAAAAGACAGTACCAACTGTCCATTCAGGTGATGTCATGATGACTGTTCGGAGTACTTCTACATTAATCCTTCAATAAAAGTCACCTCCAAAGAGTGTCTCTCACAGCCAACAGAGTATGCGAGTACTCTGAGTCTGTTTGTCTGTCAGTCCATCTGACCGAACAGGAATGGTGGAGGCCCTTACCAGGTCCAAGGTGGTTCTCTCCAGGACGTCCACCATCTTCTCCAGCTTTGTGTTAGCAGAGAAGATGAAGTCATCATCCACCCATAGCACGTACTTGGTGGTCACCTGGGAGATGGCTAGGTTTCTACCAGCAAACCAGCCCTGAAGAGGGAGAGGCCATCTTATGAAGCTCTTTGTGACGATGCATATTATGACTGGCTATACAAATGAAATTGGATCTAGAAACAATCAGATACTAAATGATATGTTAGTGGAAGGATAGTCTATTTAGTCTATTAGATTATTTAAAAAGCAGAGTTCCAATTGAGGGGAGGCTGGTGGTGGGGACCCATCCATAAAAAAAGAACATTACAAATAAACAAAATCCCACAACGTATAGGTTATTATGTGTATTTAGAGGTTTAGTACACTGTATTGGATATTGGATATTAGGAGGTTTACTATATTTGTGCTTATCATAGATGTAATCTATGTTAAACTGAATACTTATACGTTATGTTATGCCAGGTTGCTTTGCGTTATCTTGTCCTAAGAATTTCACTGCCCAGTCTGACCCTGTGTTTTTCTGTGCATCTGACAATAGAAGACTTGAACAACTTTCCCTCCCAACGTCCTCTGAAACCACATGAACATTGTTTAAAGTGGATGCCAAAAAAGGGGCAGCTTACTCTTTCATGACACATTTAGTAGGTTTTCACCGAATTAGGTTGTCTCACCTTTGCATATGGCATGGTGTAATGCTCTACGTGAGGGCCCTTGACTGGCTGGGGCTCCTCGTTGTCGTCGGCGACCACTATGACAATGTCAGGGTAGTACTGCCGTATGCTGTCAATCAAGTCCTGTAATTTATCATAGCGCAGGAAGGTCTTGGTAGCGATGGTGACAAGGGAACTGATACCAGATACTGTGAGGAAATGAAACCGTTTATAAAAAAACAGGCTGATTCCACTCTAAAAATAAAACATTTATTTTGACCCTGCTTAATTGCAGACAAACAACTGTATAACACACCTTCTTCTTTGAAGGCTGGTTTCACGAGTTTTGGGGTGATGACATGTCCAACGGTGATTGTAAAGACTGAGTGGTGTCCATGGGTTTCCATCTGAACTGGAAGAGCACAGGATATGGTCACTATGGATACGAACACTTATTAATCTTGACATCTTTGTCACATCACAACAGTAGAAAAACAAAATACGTATTTTCCGTTCCGTCTTAAACAGGAATTCATTATTCCCAATCTAAGTGTGGATTCAAATGAATGTGTTTGTTTCACTTAGCGTCAGTACTACAGTATAGATAGTGAGATGCAAACCGGTTACTGCAATGAACACAGCCTCCAGATAAGTGTATGGGTAAACACAGAGCCGTCACAGGGGTGGTGCGAGGCCCTGTGCAAACTTAACATGCTGTTAGCAAACAGGGTGCAAATCCTGTGCAATAAGCCCTGTTTATTGACATACACTGTGATGCATGCCCAAGAATCACTTTCAACCTGCACAGGGACTTTCCATAATTCCGACAGCTACATAGTCATATCCTGTGCGCGTGTGTGTTCTTGAGTGCCTTGCTGTGTGTGCATGTGTTAAATGTGAACGTACACCCTGTATCCGTGGAGTTTATAAACATGCCAAAATAGATAGGATGAAAGGGTTAGAAAAAAAAATATTGAAAGTAGAAAAGAAAAACAACTTTGTGATTGCAAACCATAAGAAAACTTTGGGAAGATGACTTTGGGGAAGCAATGAGAGAGGATCAATGGGAAGCAGCACTTGATCTAGTACACACCTCCCCTCCTTGTGCCAGACACGGCCTAATTCAACTTAAAATCCTCCTTAGAGTGTACTGGACCAAATTGGCCAAGATTTTCCCTAGTGATGACCCTGCGTGTCCCCGCTGTAAAAGTCGCCCAGACGACCACATAAATATGTTGTGGTCTTGCCATTTTCTCAGGACATTTGGGCCAGACACATTTCAGGCCTACTCCAGCATGTTTGGTATACACATCCCTCCAAACCCAATATGTGCCATATTTGGCTTCACAGAAGAAACTCAATCTCTTAAAGGCAGGGCCTATGCTGTCATTCACCTCTTTGCTTGCTAGACATCAGATATTACTCCTGTGGAAAGATCAATCACTGCCCACATTCAGTAGATGGATGAGAGACATTATGTTTTTCCTGTAACTGGAGAAAATTAGATACACACTGGAAGGTTCCATACAGAGTTTTGAGAGAACTTGGCCCTCTTTCTTGAGCTTACAAACTCCTTTACACGAAACAGACTAGAAGGTGACGCCCCCACCATCAATGTGTTCAAAGAAAACTCCGAAGCTCTGAAACTCACCCACTGCGGGGGGTTTTCATAGCTGTTTGAAAATGTAAACGCCCTCTAAACTTGCAACACGGAAGACAATTTTCAAGAGAATCCAAACCCATCAAAAGACAGCGGGCAAACAATGTATTGGCAAGAGAGAACATTGTGGCTAAACAGCATTCCTTGAATCGAACCACTTCATTGACATTTAGTCATTTAGCAGACGCTCTTATCCAGAGCGACTTACAGTAAGTACAGGGACATTCCCCAGAGGCAAATAGGGTGAAGTGCCTTGCCCAAGGACACAAAGTCATTTTTGCACGGCCAGGGATCGAACCGGCAACCTTTCGATTAACAGCCCGATTCCCATCTGACTCCCTACCATCAACGTCAACACTGTTAGAACTATGCCTTTCTGATACTTGAGTCCCAGTGTGCTGCAACTTTACAGACTTGTTGACTCTCTCTCCACCCTTCCACCTCCACCTCCCTACACTGTCACCCAAAATACAGCACATGACTTTGGGTTGTATGACTTTGGTTGGCTTAGGGCGCGACGGCTCTTTGGTCACCAAGCCATCAAGTATGCTGTGGAGCAGGTTATGGGTGGGTTTGGAATGATGGGTGTCACATGAGCGCAGTTCCAAAATGTCGGTCTTCTGTGTCAAAGGTACTGTGCAACGTGGATGGCTTGTTTTCTCTCTGCCTAACTGCAGTTCTTCACCGACTGTCTCTGCTCAAACTTTATGTCTATCTGGCGAGCATGACATCTTTTACTTGAGGTTTAACAAAATATTCATTTCTGATGTAGCTGACGGTATTTATTATGGACTCACGTATGTCTGCTGTCCTGGGGTGGAACACAGTGTTTGTGTAGGTGACAAACTGAAGCTGTCGGTTCAAATTCGGAAGATGTCTACTGGACATGCTTATGTGCATGTGCCCCGCCCCTGTGATGAAAACTTCATCCACTGTGGCAGCCACATCAAACGTACCCATGGTGGCAGTCAAATTCACCTATGAGAAAGCACCATGGTGATAACATGCAAAATAAATGGAAAATGATCAAGTCAAAACAGGGAAGTGATGCTGATCATACAGTGCCTCCTAAAACCAAATTATAAAACAAACAGAAAGAACTAGAACCTACCATGTATATGTCTTTAGGCAGTTCCTTCAGACCCAGCCCTTTGGGAAGATCAATAGTGAAAATCGTATTTATTCTCGAGAAAGAGACTGTCTTTCTTTATCTGCAAACCAAACTCATTAGTATTCCTTCAGATGGAAGTCAACAGCACTTTAATGGTTGCAGAAGCTCTCTGCTGTATGGTTTATTATCTGCTCTTACCAGGGATGATGATAGTCTTGAGGGGTCGTACCTCCAGTCCCTGAGTAGGGTACTGGAGAGGACTGTTAGCCTCTGCTATGATAAGAAGGTCCAGAGCGCTGGAGGACCTAGAGTTGTAATGGGGACATATGAAAGCATCAATCACACGTAACAGTTACCTTCCATCAAATTCATATGGTTCAATTTGACAGCGGGAATTTACAAGGAATTGTGGAATTCTTTTTTCATGCGATGGAAACTGAGTGTGCATGCGTTTGTGTGTAGGCATGCATAACCATCCAATTCAATGCTGACATTTCTACCGTTGTCGATGGTGACGTCTGTGTTTTTGTTTTGGAGTCGGGGTGGGGGCCAGGGGTGAATATTTCTGTGTGTACTGTTTTAATACCTCTTCTGGAAACTTTCATACTCCTGTGTCCTGCGACTCTTCACCTCTGAGTCCTGGACGGAGGAGAGGAAGTTATGTGACCACACATGTGGAAACAGCAAGTTGGCGAATGGCAGTTGGATGCTTTCATCCCTCTTGCATACGCACGTATCCTGCTTCAGGCGACTGGATGGAGAGCACATCGTTTAAAGAACAACATCACTTTTGGTGACTGTAGGGTGGAGAAACAGGAACACTAACGTCTTGATTTCCAGGCAAACGTGCTGCTAACCCAAGTACAACACTGTGGAGGCCACAGTCTCTGGGTTGGTGTGTCACACACTCAACACTGAACCAAAGCATGAGCAGCCAACACGGCTCGTCACTTACCTTGCCACACTTTCCTTGACATGGTAGGGGATATTATCATGTTCTTCCACCGGTTTATGAAGCTTCTTAAATAGAGGAGTCTTGATGCCCAGTTCTGGCCGCTCATTAACTAGGACGTCAGTCGACAAGTTCCATGAATGGAGAGCATAAATCAATACGCCAAGAGCCAGAATAGACAGCAGGGCATTGCGGGTAGTATGCCTACGCATCATGGAAATGAGCGCAGAATACAGTGTACAGGGAAGCTGACCAGCGCCTGGTTTGGAATGTGTCTGCAACAGAGAGGGGGTGTGAAATACAAGGAACTTCCTAGGCCAACAGTCAACTCCAGCACCCCTTTCAGGAAGTGGAGGTGCACCCCATCAGGACTATCATAATCCCTGGTAACATGGCTCATGTACCATATCACATGTATTCACATTGCTTTACTGTCATTATGTTTTGTGCTCTTAGATCATATCCCATCATCCTTATTTAGTAGGCCCTATGTGAAAATAAATATGCATACGAGAATAGATATTATAATGGGAGCTCCCATTATAATATCTATTCTCGATGGTAGTCATTCGTATTGGCACATATTTGACTGAGTCATTTGTGTCGTGACTTGCAGTACAGGAAAAGCAACGAAACTTTCGTTTTAAAACTGCCCCTGCCTAAACCTAATCAAGGCAGAAAGACAATCTCCTTTTGTGTACCAGCTAAACTTGTTTGTAAACTACAACTGCTATCCTCAGAATATTCGTCATGATGAAATCATAAGTGGCAACAACTGACACTACCAGTCAAGATTCGCATATTCAAGGGCAAAAAATAAATCCATAAATATCCGCCTAGCCTATACGTCCTCCCAACAAAATGTCAATAACCGTAACGATATCTAAAAACATTTCTTGAAATTTGATTTTTACCATCAATAACAACGACTCATTCACTCCACAAAAGATAGTGGGCATAATTTACAGGACCGTTTAGTAGAATCCTTATTTATATTTACAATTGACTTAAACTACTTAACCTAGAAATACGATATGCGTGGTTCAAAGCCGAAGCCAAATTTACCTCTCGAATTTTCTACCTGTCCGTAATTACCCGGTGTTATAAAGTTTATGCCGTGAGAATCTCCAACCTGTTTTTGTAATGTCCAGATGTGGGCGCTGTCAAAGATGTCGATGCAAGAAAGGATGGACTATGGGAAAGTAGATTAAATTGAATGAAAAAGTGCGTGTACAGAATTAAATGCGCAAATTCTGTTCTGACCCGGACTTGAAAAAGGGGTGAAGAAATAAAACAGAATTAGCTTCGATCGACTCACCTCTGTAACAAATGTTTTGCTCCAGGCTTAACAGTAGCCTATGCACCCTTCAAAAAAGGCTAATCATTTTATCTTGAATTTCAGGTTGGTCGCGTTTTATCCAAGCCCCTTTGGCAAGGCGAGATATTGTATCTCGTTTTAAGCAGTTGACGGTTAAACGAAATTCTTTCTTTAAAGTGTTTTCCTCCCCCTAAATTAGGCTACTCTAGACTCGTTCAAAACTGGACATGTCCACTCTTGCCAATTCTCTCATTTGTCCACCTTCTGAACTTTGGACTAAAATACTATCCAACCCTCCACCACATCCTACCTCCCAGCAATCAGGATAACAACTTCCGACACAACCGTGCACAATCTTGCACTAAACAGTTTTTGCACTGTTTAGTGCAAGATTGTGCCTGTAAATCTGTACTAGGCTATATTGTTTGCACTTTATACCTGTTTATAGGCTATATTTGCACTCCTGGTTTGATGCTAATTATATTTCATTGGCACTGTTTTTGTACTGTGCAGTGACAAAGTTGAATCTAATCGAATTCCCCCCCCCTCTCTCACTCTCACTCTCACTCTCTCTCTCTCTCTCTCTCTCTGTCCCTCCCCTGTTTCCTAGCTCCCAATACATCTGTGTCTCGTTTACACATCACCCAGCTGGTGTCCATTGTGATTACCCTAACCTGTGTTTTCAGCGTTGCTTCCTTTGTCAATTTGTTTGTTCAGTTTTGGTTGTAGTTCCAAACGTGATTAAGTCTGTCCTTTGAGTTTCTGTTTATCTTTTGTCTTCTGTCTTGTGTCTGAGCTTTTGGAGGTCCTGAATTTTGTAATTTTGGTCAGTAAAAGAATCTTTGTGCTTTTGATCCTGTCTGCCTCCTCCCTTTATGTCCTCTCGCTCTATGGGCTATGATACTACAGCTCCAGTCAAGACAATAATAACCCATCAAGCAGCTAGGGAACATGCTGTTGGGAGTGTTGTTGAATCCAGGCGCTGAACACTGGTATGTGTAAGATGTTTTTAATAAATGCAAAGAAAGCAGAGAAGTCTAGGCCCATTTAGCCTAGGCCTTCTTATTTTTATTTTCAAATTACAAGCGCTTAATTTTTGTGTACATGGCTGCGGGATACAATATTAAATGGTGTCGCCTACAAGTTAAAAAAAAAATATATATATATATATATATTCTTTTCATGAGGATACATAAAAAATGTGGGAATTTCTTTTTTGCACATTTGTATTGCCTCTTTGCCTCTTACATGCCACACAATTCAGAACATTCAGCCCATCTGATCTGTGAAAAGTCCATTTAACACTTGCTGGCTGCTGGGATTAATGGCCTACTGGAGAAACAGTTTAAGGAACTGGAAAATTATAATTTTAAGTACAAGTAGAATATGATTCAGGTGGGATCAAATGTCACAGTACGAGTGAATAGTGTATAGCAAGGTAACCAGTAAAAGTTGTCATCACCATCTGAGTGGTTAGGGAATCTTTACTAGATTTTTTTTAGATATTTACTAGATTGTGTCTTTCCTCGTGGATGTCCATATGTGTCCCCTCTATTATAAACTGTTTCTTAATGCTTGGTGAATAAGGGCCTCTAGTGGCCACTGTGCACACATACACACTCACACATGCGCTCACACACTCAGACACACTCACACTTCCCACTTGACACAGAGACACATGATTGGAATCACCATCTTGTTCAGATCTCATATAGAAATAGATAGAAATTCAAATTCAGTTTTTTTCAAATGCTTCCACACAAATTCCTTACTTTTCACACAATTTCTGAAACCTGACACTCAAACACCAGAACCACACCTCAAATGTGCACAACCATACACACATTTTGGGCCTTTGACTCAGTTTTCAATTTCATAAAACACTTTTTGCAAAACACAACACACAATTCTCCAGGTAACACACACAATTCTAACAGGAAGCATCTTGATTTCCTTTTTAAGACATTTATATTACATATTTACATTTAGTCATTTAGCAGACGCTCTTATACAGAGCGACTTACAGTAAGTACAGGGACATTCTCCCCGAGGCAAGTAGGGTGAAGTGCCTTGCCCAAGGACACAACGTCATTTTGCACAGCCGGGAATCGAACCAACAACCTTCTGATTAATAGCCCGACTCCCTAATCGCTCAGCCATCTGACCCCCCAAGACACAACCAATCAAAATGCCACACTAATTCATCAGTGCCTTACACTAACTCCTCACATGTGCAAACACTCATTGCTTTACTCAACACCAACCAATCATGGCTTTAGAATAGGCCTATAAATAGCCTAATTTGAGTCAATTTACAGTGGTGGATATAATTTGAACCTTTACTGTAGAAAAGATAACAGGTATGTAACAATCTACTGTAATATACACATGTTCTAATGTACACATAATAGCTGTTTCAGCACAACACAAGGTATACTATACACAAACATATATTTTAGAACCCATGCATCCATTGACTGCAGTGCACTGCATGATTGGTCACAGTCATTGGACTGTCACAGGTGGATTACTGTATCATACCGTGCAACAGTACAGTGACTGTAAGAAGACATTCTGACAATATTGTAGAAAATAGTATATATTACTGTATGCTACAGTTCATGGCACACAGACACACCATTCCGTAATCACCTTTTTCAAAATTAGGTTTGGTTTCTGTCCTACTACACTCTTTATTTTGTACTGTGTAATACTGTATTCACAACCACAAATGCTTATAGTAAAAAAATAAGTTTGGTTTCAATCTTGTTTTCGTGTTCACCATTAATTTTTCATCATCTCTGCTATTTACTTTCAATCTTGTACAGAAATGTACAAAGGAGCTCATGAAAGAAGAGCTTTAGGTTTTGAATAACTGTGTATATGACATATCCAAAAATTTAATATAATGGCAAAAGTGTTTTCAACATGAGACAAATGTGTGCTTTTGAGACATGTTTGTGATATTTTGATTGCAGCTGGTAGAGTTATGAGGACCTCTGTCATTGCTGCAAAAGGCACTTTTACAAAGTACTGAGCAAAGGGTAGGGATAATTTGTATATTTCCTTCTAATACATGCTATGATGTATACTATGTCATACATAATGCAAGTTTTCACTTGTTGATATTTTCCTTAATGTTTAAAAAGAGTTTTAAGTTTTATGATATAGCTAAATATTCACTAGATTGTGTCTTTCCTCGTGGATGCACTGTATTTATTTGATGCCACACATGTCCATATGTGTCCCCTCTATTATAAACTGTTTCTTAATGCTGGGTGAATAAGGACCTCTAGTGGCCACTGTGCACTCACACACACTTCCCACTTGACACAGAGAAACACAATTGGAATCAGCATCTTGTTCAGATCTCAAGAATTCAAATACATCCATACATTTTGTGCAAACTTCAAATAAAAAAACAAAACAATGTCCCGTGACAGCTGATGCCCTGCCCGAATGCCAAACACACACACTCACAAAGGCAAAATATCAAATTCTCGACCTCACATGCACACAAAGACTAATGCTGGTGCTAAAATGGATTTTACCTTACACAAAAATAAGAAAAATAGGTATTTAATCGTCCTTTGAATAATTTGTGTGTAAGGACATTGAAGTTGGGGGGCAAGTGGGACTGACTACCCAGGGCCCGAAGGGGGAGGGGGGGCTTGGAGTTAAAATGTGTTTAATGAAAAAAATTGACATAACCAAGATGGGAAGGGAGGGGGGGGGCACATTGCTGTTCGGGCCCAACATTGTTAGTGGCGCCCCTGTGTGTAGGTTTAGCCCGTAATTACATCAAGCACGTTGCACTGTGGGCAGAAGCTCATGAGGACAGCTGCTGTTTTGCAGCCACTAAATTCCTTTGATTTAGTTTATTTACCAAAGGTTGTGTACTTTGACCCTCTCCCCTCATGGATCATGATGACTTTGTTAATGTTCAACTCTTGAAAAGGTTGGATTCTAATTGAGTAGCCTGCTGAACACAGCCTAGTTATTAGGAAACGTACGCAATCCCCAGGTCTGTTAATTAGGTACAATATGATTAAATGAAATGATGTTAGGTACGATATGCTTTATTCTAAAACAGGATATTGGAATAATTTTTAAATGTAGGTTATTTATGCAGTAATATTTTTTTTAAATTATTATTTAAAAGGAAAGTCCACTAAACACTCACAATTTGAGTGTCGGAAAGGCGGGCTGTAGTGTACGCAACCAAAAATTGTCCAATGAGATGCTACCATTTCAGAGATTACTCCGTGATGCTGAAGAATGTGATTCTTAAGCACCAGGATACTCGTGTTTTCATTAATTTCACAGAGCGAATGAGTAGCACAAGGCCTTCAAATTTAACGCTCATACTGAGAAAATGTGTGGGTAGAAAATTGTTGACAATGATGTCGCGTCACCCAATAGTTTTAAACGGACCAACACAAGATAGGATTTTCTCCGGCGGCGATGTCTTGCAAATGTAGACTATATTTCCAATATGGGCCTGTCTAAAGAGTCTGATCTTCGCAGAAAGGTAAATGAGACATTTGTCGGAAAAGAACATGGGTAAAGAATAACATGAAACCTATCTGTCCTCATAAAATAGCGTAGCCTATTAGTTTTTCCTAAATTGTAGGCTACATACGTCTAGAAAAAGAGGTGGATTTAACGCAAAGCTGGATTTGATTCATGGAGGACCTGTCACCGTTGATTGTCATTATCGCTTTTCTGTAGCCTGTCAGTGCCGTTTACAAGCAGTCAGTTTATATACAAAATAATTTCACATTGTTGTTGGTAGCCTAAGATATGACGCTAAGCTGCAGTAACACATAACGGCATGGTCATTTGGTATGGTAATTCTTGTCAATGGCAACAACAAAAAAACGGCTACCTTTGGACAGCAAATAAATAGGCTAATGTGTGTTTTGGGTATGAGCTCTAGCCCTCAGTTTTCAGTTCATTATCAGTTCACTTTGCAATGGATACAAACTGTACTTTTTTAAGGATTAAGACAGTGAGGGTCCCTGTCAATGCACTCAACCCACATTTTCACACAGATTTAGACAAAATGTGTCTTTCTCTTCTAATTATAGGTTTGAAGGTAAAAGAAAAACCACACTTTTACCCTAGTATTACCTTCTTCATGAACCTTCCAAATACTATACCTGCAAAAAAAGCATTTCTAACTTGCAAATCAGTAGTGTGTCATAATTTGACACAATCTGTGTCACTTTACATTTTAACAACCCCAGGACACCATAAGTTACTCCTCCTCCCCACCCTCGGCCGGTGATTGGTTAGGTGTTTGATCAGCCTATTTAGGTAACTCCTTACAGGTGCAGGGTGCACGGTTTGCCTTCAAAGCAGGATTCTTATGTCCTGAGTGACTTTTAATGTACATAAATAAGTATATTTATTTGTTATATGAATCAAAGGATTGACACTCCTGCTGTGTTTGACCCTCAGACTGTCATGCTGTGACCATGAAGGGTCTATCCTCCAGATGTGCCTTCTGCCTGGGCTTCCTGGTGGGGACTCTCAGCCTGCACTTCTTCCTGAGGCAGGTGTGGTTTGAGAGGAGCTTCCCTGTGCTCGCAGAGCTCCAGGAAAGCCCAGCGGCAACTGTGGAGCGACAGGCCAGTGGCAGCCATCGCTGGAGGAAGGAAGGAGCTGCCCTTGTCAACCTCCACCACCCTCATCACATAGGTACGCTTTTGAAGTCCACTGGACGAGATTCAGATCATATTGATCATCATATACATTGATTTGAAAATGTGCAATCCCCAAATTAATCGTCTTTTTATATATTCACCCATTATCTGAAGTAAACAAGTTGCATCGTAAAAACCTGTATCTTAACTCCTAAAAGTCTTGAGAATGATTAAAGCTGTGTGATGATGTACGTCCGTGGCTCATGCTTCAGACGAGGACAACAGTGTAGCAGATGAGCTGTATCAGAAGGTCCGGATCCTGTGCTGGGTCATGACTGGGCCCAGCAACCTCCACAGCAAGGCCTACCACGTCAAGGCCACCTGGAGCCGCCACTGTAACCTGGTGGTGTTCATGAGCTCCGTGGACGACCCCGACTTCCCCACCGTGGGCCTGGGGACTGGGGAGGGCCGCGACCAGCTCTACTGGAAGACCATCCGCGCCTTCCACTACGCCTACGAGCACCACGCCCATCAGGCGGACTGGTTTCTCAAGGCGGACGATGACACTTTCGTGGTTGTGGACAACCTGCGCTGGATCCTGTCCAATCACACGTCCGATGAGCCCGTCTACTTTGGCAAGCGCTTCAAGCCGTATGCCAAGCAGGGCTACATGAGTGGCGGGGCTGGGTACGTGCTGAGCAAAGAGGCCCTCAGGAGGTTCGTGGAGGGGTTCCGGACTAAGGTGTGCACACACACCACGCCTGTAGAGGACCTGGCGCTGGGCCAGTGCCTGGAGAAGATGGGAGTTCTGGCAGGGGACTCTAGAGACACGCTGCAGCGTGAGACCTTCCACCCTTTTGTGCCGGAACACCACCTCACCGGAAAGTTCTCCAAGAGCTTCTGGTACTGGAACTACTGCTACTACCCCATTGTGGAGGCAAGTGTTCCGAACGTTCTCTCTCTTTCACGTGCAGTGAAGTTGTGTGTTTGAACACAGGTTACACATGGTTTAGGACTGATGAGCCATTTCAGTTGGGATCACCATTGCTGCATTCAATCTAAAACCATATCTAGTACCAAACAAAGAAACATATTTGCAAGAGTTAGTCCAAACCATACAAGTAATGTTGCTCAAACAAATTAGCTTGTGGAATAGGCCTGTTTTTTGCAGTACAGAAGGAGCTGTGACAGTCAGGCCAGGGAGGAACATTCTGGAAAAGCCTTTAATTCCATTAGCCTCCATCTGTCTTTAAAAAAAGGAAAATAACAGCTCTAATATCCATCTTATTGGGTGTGGGCATTGCAGTATAATCAACACAATAATGAAGCGTTATTTTTACAAACACGTTTCCATTTATTATTTTTGAAGATCTAAGTGAAAAAGAACTACATTCGTGAATACTGTGTGATCTCTGCCTATTGAGATTCTCTGTACAAAGAAAAAGAGATGAAATGAGATGAATGCTTAAGTGGATGATTGCATTGGAAACAATGCCTTGTCCACAATGGCAAAATTACCCAATTTGCTACAGATAATGCTGCTAATTGTTTGTTTTCCATTTTTATGAGGCCGTACTACGCCTCTGTTAGACAGTTGATCATTAGTGAAGGCCACAATGCGTCTGGCGTAAACAAGCCACTTTGACATGGTATCAACAAAACGCAACATCAAATCTTTATCCGCCAGTCAATAAGAATACTGAGTTTTGCTGCAGACCTTAAATCACTTGCAAATGCCTTAAACTGTAGCAAACGCATTCTAATAAAGGAAGATAAGACCAAACATACATTTTATTTAACCTCACTGAAGGTTCTTACTGTGTGTTGTGACTTGTGCTGGTGTTTAACCTGCGTGTGTTCTGTTCAACCAGGGACCCCAGTGCTGCTCGGACCTGGCGGTGTCCTTCCACTACGTGGAAGCAGAGCTCATGTACACACTAGAGTATTTCACCTACCACCTACGACCCTACGGCTACAGATACCGTTACCACCCCTCCCCACCCCGGGACCTGGCCTCGCCTGCACACACAGACAGGGGGAGGGCGGCGGACGAGGGGACTGAGGTAGTAACCCTGCCAACCTCTGTCACCATGGTCACTGGGGAAAAGCTCACGGCAGTGTCATTGAGTGTTGCAGATGAAGTTTTGAATTCAACGACAATGCCCAACCGAACTGCAGTCACACTGGACAATGGGATTTTGAGTAATTGAAACAGTTACAGTACCAAGTTGTTTTCTTTTTTTTGCTATTGTGTAAATTTTGGGGTGAAATTTGACTATTGCACTTGAATTTCATTTGAAGGCATTGTGTAGAGTTTTGTACTGCAATTGTTATCAGTTGAGATAGATTAATTTGTATTATTATTGACCCTTACCTGAAATAACCTTTAATCACTGAAGTTGCAGCGTTCGTGCTTGTTACTGTATTTGATTATGCCATAAACATTTGTTCTGGGGGCTTTGTAGATACTGAAAGTTATCCCCGAGTAGGAGTGTACCCCTGTGTCAGCTATCTTGAACAGTTACTTGTTAAAAAGGATCAATTAATATTGATTCCAATAGTCAATTCCATTATGACATCAAGGAGTTACTGCCTTTATGCTTGGAAAAATTGGTCGGCACATACAGTATTATTTTCTTAATTTGTGTGGTGTACAAAAGCTTTTGCGATGATTGTAAAATTACATTTGAATAAATTCAAACTGTTGATGTAGAAATGTCTGATGCATTTCAGCATTCAGAACTATTTAAGGTGTATGCATCTCAAATGTTGAGGTGCGTAACTTGTTCCCATCCAATTTCAAGATAGCACCCTCCTAAGACGAGCAAAGCTGAATAACTCACAGAACCATAAACATTTTACATTGACATGGACGGAAGAATTAAGAAATACATCCAAAACGGATTCACATCAGCAGTAATAAACAGAATAGTTGATTTCCATTTTTATTTACAAAAATGCGGTTTACTTTATCTTGGAGGAAAGGAACAGTATGGTAAAGAAATAGTTCTCATTTAGCTTTTGCTTTTATCAGATAAAACGTCTTATACAAACTTTAAACTTTATGCTGTAAAGCCTAGGTGCTTTAATTAACTCGTGCATGTCTGTCAGTTTAGTTAATTCAATTTTGTAAAAGGTTAAAATAAATAATGAAACTTAAGTTTTATCATCTGTAGTGTGAAGAACGTCTACAAGCCGCGACGAAACCTGCAGCAAAACAAGGACATTCGAACAATTATACAAATTAAAATGTTCTTTTCACAATGTGTAACATTGTAGTTAATAGAGTGAGACAAAGATTAACTATTCAAAGTATTACCATCATAACAGATTACCTATACTTCTTTACCAGAATTAGCTTTTGTGATAATGTACTAAGTACATTGTACTCATACAACATTGTATGGTTGTAAGCGTTATATTGTAGGAGGGTAAAATGACGGGGTGCTCACCTAAGTCTGCACTTGTTGTAAAATATGCCTTTTGTCTCTGGGTTATCTTTCCTCCAGGGACCAGCGTTACCTGTTGGAGCCGCAGAGAGAGATGCAGTACAAACATCATCATCACTGTATTGGTGTAAAAAATAAACATTCTAACACGTCTACGCCCATTATCTCACCAGGCTCTGAATTCCTCCGTCCCATGAGTCCAACAAAGATGTCATGCATTTCTCCTGCAATTAAACACCTTGGGTTATTTTAATTGAGCTCACAGACTATTTTAAATAACACTATTAACACAGTATTCTTATTGGTTCATGCTATGATAGATTCGTTTATAGGCTATATGTGATTCGAGAGCACTTACTTTTTTGTTGGGATTGTACACCATTTGTATCTGAAACAAGAAAAGGTTATGTAAATGCATTGCAATATTCATAGCATCAAAATTAGTTTTATCTTATATTTGCTGAAGCGTAACAGAATTGGGTTCTACTATAATTGACTTTACGCAAGTTTTTTTGGTGAAAAACAGATCTGTAAGCAACTGAAATGAAATTAAATGAGGCCTAATCATGCCTAATGTAAATGCGATGCCATCGAAAGCGAGTTATTAAAACAATCGTTACGGTGACAATATGGTTATCGATCATGACTATTCAACATGGCACGATTGAATAAGGAGAAATCGGTAACTTTACCCGCATTTCGTCTACCCATCAGACCCACAAAACTGTCATAGTCCACGTCGCTGTACCTCTTCAGAAGATTGCGCCTTCAGCTCTCCTAAACCTGGGATTTCCTGTAATGACGGAAAGTGATGAGGCAGTGTTTGAAGTGTGGATATCTTTTTTTCGGTGCGTACAGTAACAAGAAATACTATAGTACAGTGCTAGATTATTTTTTTTCGAACCCCCGACCCTGACTCCATAGACTGCTCCACCGTGCCCACACTCAGCACCTTATTCCTTATTACGGCTGAGGCTGAGAACCTACCCCTGACGATGACCTGCGCGACCCTGGCTCCTCGCATCCGGACTGGCACAATCGGAGTTTCATGACGAGGAACAGTGCCACCAATAGTAATCCTCTTCTCATCTTCTTTGGACCACCTGTTGAAATGACTCGCAATTAATATAGAGGTGGAAAATCGTATATTTGTTTTGTTTAATATTTAAAGAAGCCGATACGGGTACTTGGACACAGAGAATGATTGATCAAGCAACATTTTAGCTAGTAAATATAGTATTTACTTGCAACAACATAATTTAATACTTTAATTAGACAACCACACTTCGAGTAGCCTAATTATTCAGTATGCTGCTGCTGCACCTGTTGCCTCAGAATCTATTTGCTGTTCGTGCGTAATGGCGCACGGTCAGGCAAGGATTTGTCTTGAAATTGAAAACCATTGATTTACTTAATACACAAGAAATCACTCACTTTAAGAATAGGTACATTTCCAATAGGTAATACATACATTCTATATAATTCTAAAGACTTTGTAGGCTTCCAAATTATTTTAAATGTTTTATTGTCTGCGGCTCCAAATGTCCTGCAGTTTTAACATAATTCTGCTGTGAAAGAAATTCAAACACAACATTTGATGAAATTACTTTTCAAAATATTTAATTACCTGGTTTATGAGTAGCCAAGTCTGTTGGTGGTTGTGGATACCGCGCGCGCACTGGTGAGTAGGGATGAACGGACAGTATAGATCCTGCTGTGAAATCCGCGCGGACAGTGTGAGGTGTCCACCCTTCTGATTATTAAATGATTCCTGATACCCGCGTCGCTCCAATCAGCAGCCTCTGCGTAGGTGGGTTGTTGGATCTTATATCACGTACTCCTGTGGCCACCATCCTATTGATAATCATGCTATAAAAACTGATGCCAGTGGCGTCTGTCATGCTTCATAAAAAAAGAAAGTCCACGGTCTGTTTTCTTTGCAACAAGGAGTATATTTAGAAACATTTCCTGGGGTTGTGCAGTCCAAATGGACTGAAGGCCGCGTGAAAACTTGGTGCAAAACAAGTATCGAGTAAATTGTCATTTTGGTTGACCAAAAGTTTGATAAAAGGTAATTGAACTTAAAGTACAATGGCTACAGTGTGTTAAGGCCAAATATTCTATTAGCCTGGATGCACTTTGCTTTTCACAGACTGATTCAAATGGTCACTGACTTGATCCTAAACTTGGTAGAAAATACACCAATTTGACTTCTTAAATACAACTCACTGCAGCAATCATGCAGAGTCAATTGCTAATGTGGAGATGTGGAAATAAAATATTTAGTTTAATTTCTTTCAGATATACTGTATGCTGTAGTATTCATGTTAATACAATAATTTCCCGTAAAGGAAAGGGAATTCGACTAAGAGCTATTAGGAATACATTTGGAAGTATTCTGACCCACTAATCCAGCAAACAGGTTGTGTGTTATCAAAGTCATTGGCAGCTACTCTTATGCACATTCAAAGTTAACTTGTAACAGCCTTTATTTCTGATAGATTACCACTTAAACAGCCATGACAGCCTTTAAGACCAAAACTTAAATTCTTTCATAGAAAGCATGACAATTGGGCTCAAAGTCTACAGCTGGTGCTAAGCAATGGTATTTGTTAACATGTAAATGATTTGCTGAAATTTCATTTTTTTGTACCTCATGTGGCCTTATTGTTACGGGAACAGGATGAGAGCGATGCGTTAACCCTACTAAAGAAAGATAATTCCACTCTCTGACAATCAGGCAAATACACTTCAATGGGATGTTGGAGGATTCATTAAAAATGAAAACCATCCATGAATATTTCAGCAATGTAAAGTTGGAGATCATAGATTCAGAGAGGGGAGAAGGGGGAGTTTGTCCTCCAGAGACTAAGATGTGACAGGAACGGGAGGGGACAGACACTTACTGTACGTGGAACAAAAAGGGGCCAGGCACGGATCCAAATTGCATTTTACAAAAGGTTAACACAGCTATGTTTTATTAACACCCTCCCCGTCCATATTTGTCACTTCCTGTATTCTGTAGAGATCATCCAGTTGGGTGGAGGTCGGTTGTCAGGTTTGGAGGGTCTGAGCTGTGCAGATCAGACAGAAGTGGATGGGTAGGGAGATCATTTATTAATTGTATTTTACATAATTGATGGTTGTTTTTTTCCCCGTCCTTTAATCAAAGCGCCCCGCTCTGTAGCCTTGTGGTGTGCCCTGGGGGGGCGGGTGGGGGCTGTTTATCTACTCCTGGACCTTGCTGGGGAATCCTAGGAGGGGGGGGTCTAGGAGCCTGCTGGAAGCTTCCAGTGGCAGCACCCCAGCGAGGGTATCGCTGTGTCATGCTGCAAGTATTTTTATCTGATGCTCAGGTGAATTACTCGGATCTCGAGATGACGTGGGAGGATTTTTTGCCGAGGTCTGGAAGCACGGCCCTGACATTCATTTCAAAACCCTTACATGTTAAAGAAGTGAGTGACATGACCTGTTCTCGATGATAGAATGGCCATGAGAAAGCACTGTGAGGCATTCATGGTAACCAGTTCCGCCATCTGTGACCTCGCTGAGCTTGAAGTGAAAGCTTTGCAAGTGTGAGGGGATATTTTCATGGGAATGTTCATGTTGATGTGCTAACATACTGCTTCCATTTTTATTTTTATGTATTTTTTTTTGCCTGAAGCCTTAGTTACCCAGTTTGACAGCTGTAAGAACTGGAGAAATGGAACATTCGGGGGACTTGAATGAGAGCTTTGTTTCTGGATGACGAGACACCTTGCACCTCCTGTGTGTGTTGGAACACATCCTACGGTTCCCCCTGGTCATGATCAACTGGCTCCTCCAGTGATTGAGAGGTGACATTTGACATGACCGCGATGGCCCTGGACAGCTCAGCAGGCTGGTCATGGTTGGCTCGGTCCCAGCGGGAGGCTGAAGGCATTGTGGGTAAACACAAAAGACAGCACACACAGAGATGATGTTATGGGGCCTATTTCCAGATGCACCGTCTCTTCATTCATTTGAATGCACATCCTGTTTTTTGTGATAAATTGTCTTTGGTGGTCTTTGGCCTCAACAAATCTCACTGTTTTCCACTAAATCTTTGTTGGTGTAGATGGAGGATGCAAGTCCATTTCTAATGAGCATTTCTTGCTGGAGACAAGTAGGAAAGGATCGAAGGGTCGAGGAAATGGTCTGGTGCAAAATATAGAAGAGGGCAACATACCAGGAAGCAGGTGAAGCTCACAAGATCAGGCATCTTAATGAAACACTTTAACCTCTCATCCGTTTAATCTGTCAATGGTCCCCCCCACACTGCGGAATCAAGCCCATAGAGTTGAGTGATCTCCTC
Source organism: Thaleichthys pacificus (assembly GCA_023658055.1). Taxonomy (NCBI): domain Eukaryota; kingdom Metazoa; phylum Chordata; class Actinopteri; order Osmeriformes; family Osmeridae; genus Thaleichthys; species Thaleichthys pacificus. Next base: position 5,098,711 of record CM042863.1, read on the forward strand.
TGCACTGCCCTAGATTGGAACAAGATTAATTGCGCATTCTGGAATAATGGACACCTCGGAGTAAGTTCAGCCACCAATGCCCTCAGTTCACCAAAACATAGTCACTGTTTTTCCCACTTGGATAGTCTGAATAGCTCAGTAACCTTGAAGTGGCAGACGTGATGTAGAGGGAGAGGAGCTGGGCCTTTTCACTCCATACAACTAATCACATAGGAGAAGGAGACGTTGGGTGTGTAAAAGCACCTCGCATTTCAGTTTGTAAAAGTTCCATCCTCAATAAGACACCAATAGGAAGAAGTCACACGTCCATATATGGGCAAAGTGGAAGTTACATCACCAACAAGACACCATCGGTCACATGTCCATGTGAGGACGCAACACATCCCCATAGAAGGCCTGCACCTTCGTTTGGATGAAGGGAACAACGTGCAGGATGGGACCTGCTCTCTTTTAGTACATCCATGTCCTTCTTGATGTTGTTCCTCTCATCCGTCTATGGAGGCTTTTAGGAGCAAACAAAAAATAGAGTGAGATCTCAAAATGATGAATTGAGTCACTGGGTCTATTGTGAGACAGAATGAGAAACCTAGAGAGAGAAACAGGCGGGGAGATTTGGATGACGGGGAAAATGAGTGAGCAGAGCTTGTGAGTAGGCAAAGACTGTCATGTCAAAATATAGGAGGCAGAAGAGGACATCAATCTGATGATTGATTGTCATCTGAGGGAAGGGGTGGGGGTGGGGTGTGCTAGAGAGGGGGTGGAGGGGTGTTACTGAGCCTGCATACATGCACTGAGACGTGTCAGGCTGTTTGTGTGGGCTCACACCAGGCCTACACCACCACTTACATACTCCCAGGCTACCCTGCTGCTCCGGAGCCCACGGCGACACTTTCCGGACAGAAATACACGCAGCGAGGGGAAGAGCAGGCGTTCCCACCACGCCAAACCTGCGACACACCTGTCAGTAATTGAATTAATCACCTCTAATCAATTGGTGGGTTTTCATCGGACGTCAAGACTCCGGGGCGGACTTTGGAGAGGACGTCGGGCTGTGGGCGGTTCCCCTCTCGCCTGAACTCTCACTTGCGTGTTCGGGAGATGTCACTTTCATCTAAATGTTAATTTGAATGCTCTACTCTTGTAAGACTGCCAGGAAGTGTCAATCAGAGCGCTCTGAAAGCCCATTTGCACCCTAACACGGCCGCATTGCAGCTTAGGTTCCAACGAGAGCATGTCATCCATTCTATTGCCTTTGATGACTCCCAGATAGGCTGTGTTGTGCATTCTACTCATTCTACACAACAACTTTTCGATTGAATCTTCCCTCTTCTTCTTTTGTTTTCAAAAATGGCTCTGTGAGGGAGGGAATAAGACACTCCAGAGCTTTTTATGGGTTCTTTCCTTTAACTGATGGACAGTTATGGTGCTTCTCCCGGTATCCACCATTTTTCTGCTTGTTAGTGTGGAAAGTGTGAGATTGTGAGGAGGACGTAGCCTAATTTGTCACCAGTGTGGTCAATGTCTCATCCTCGTGTTGGAACATTAACATCCAGTCATTGGAATTGTCACCGCAAACTGTGCAATCATGTTTCGAGTTGTCTTTTTTAGCTGTGGAAATTGGTCCTGACCATCTTCCAGAAACACTTTGAGCTACATTGTCTTGATATATCAAGTCTCATCATGTTCACCGTTTGGAGGGAGCTTTTAATTCACAGCAGAATGAAATATGATGCCAGTAAAATGTAGGCTTACTTTTCCAAATGCACTTTAATGGAGCTGAGATGGAGTTGTCACTGAAAGGCCGTGACACCAGTCTGACGTACCCATGCCATGGCATCCACAAGTGCTCTTATGTCGAGATGCGCTGCTAATGTGTTTTTGACGTGTTTCGTGGGACGGATGGAACATAAATGTTCATTTGACACTTCCACTTCGGTGGTTAGTCGGTTACTGATCTTCCAATGGAACTATAGAGTATATGACAATCTCAAGGCCCTGTATTCCAAAATCTAGACATTGTCTGATAGAAACCAATTTGAAGATCATTCTCTTCATAAATACTGAACATTGAAATGCAACCTATGTTTGCATAGTGTCTACATTTCCATCCAATTCTGTGGAAGGGCATCTTTTTCATGCCTTCTTGATTTTAGGAATCTCCCAAAAGACTGTTTTCCTTTCTAGACAATTCTTTCCACAAAATTCATTTTTTAAAGGAAGAGTTAGACTGTATGTTGATTATTTCTTAGGTTAGTAGTTAGTTTGGTACTGGCTTTTCACCCCCCACTGTGTCTTCTCCTCTCAACCTAGTAGTCTTCACATGTTTCCAGTTCTTATCTTGTCGTGTGAGCTGCAGAGAAAACCTGGAGAAGCTCACTTCTCATTCAATCTTTCATGAGTACCCTACTCCAACTGAATGTGATATTGCCAGAACTGGGCTGTGCGATGGTTCCAATCTCACCTAAGATGGTCTGAGTTTGGTGAGGGATCTCAAATAAGGACCCACAACACACATCTGCAAAGTCTACCGTACTTGGTGCGGTAAACAGCGGCACTGCTTTTGAAAAATAAAGGGACTGTAAGTTTAGAGGACATGCTACCACCTGGTTTAATGTGTGTGAAGAGTACTCTTGAACTTGATCGCAAACACATCACTAATGGGTTCTCATCTCTACCCAAAGGAAAGGAAAGGGATGAAACTGTGTGTGTGTCTGTGTGTCTGTTTGTCTGTCTGTCTCTCTCTCTGTGTGTGTGTGTGTGTGTGTGTGTGTGTGTGTTTGCTCAGAGTGCATGTGCGAATGAGTGATTGTGTTCGTCATACCTGCCATAAGTCCTTCAAGTTATCAGTCAGGTGTCCAATCTCTCTCAGGCCGCCACTTGTTCACCTGCAGACTCCTGCCGTTCCTGCTCATTTGCTTGCGTCCTCTGTGCCAAGTCAATCACGCCATTAGAGGGTAGATACTGACCATCAAAGCCTCCTGGTTGAACAGCAGAGGCCCTTGAGCCCAGTCCTGATGCCGTAACGGCAGTCGAAGTCACGCACCTGAAAGTAGTGCCTCCTCAAGAGCGGAGGGCTGTGTCTCTGCCTAATTGATGTTCTGTGGCAAATGCGCTGTGACAGGTTGGATATGGAAGGTTCGAGGGGGGCACCAGGTTTGTGTCAGGACTACGACAGGCTCTCCGGCTCATTATCGCTGGGAGAGTGAATGCTGGGATATTGCAATGGAACTGCCATGAACGACCCGTGTGGCTTGTTTTGGCCCTAGCTCCGACCCTATTCCAGCTTATTGCATTCTATCCGCTCATCAGAAATGTTCCAGGTTAAAATCCTGGCATAACGGGGTGAGGATATAGATTGGAAAGCACTAAACACTTTACGATCATATTATTTGGTCACTGATTGCATTGGGATTGGTTGTAGCCGGGTCAGTGTGGTTTGTGTGTGTGTTTGTGTGTGTGTGTGTGTGTGTGTGTGGGTGTGTGTGTGTGTGTGTGTGTGTGTGTGTGTGTGTGTGTGTGTGTGTGTGTGTGAAATAAAGAGAGAAAGAGAGCTCTGTCTGTGGTGTGGTCTGTAGCCACTACTACTGTGCTCCCCACACTCTAAGAACCAAGAACACTCCAGACAGAACAAAGGAAAGATTCCCTCATG